>JZKD02S1961642.1:245504-279876 GCA_000966675.3 Picea glauca
GATCTAATGGTAGAAGTTATTTTAGGTTTTTTTCCCTAGAAGGAAACCCTCTCTTATGAGGGAATTGTATTGCAGATGTGTATTATTGTGAATATTATATTCTTAGAGAGGAGACCGAGAGAGAAAGAAGTGGAAGTTACAATGGGTGTGTTGTAGGTTGTATCCCTTCATTTTACTGGATAATATAAAGGAAGGACTTGATAATTTATTTGGTGGACGTAGCCCGCACTGGGTGAACCATGTATATCTATGTCTCTACTGCATTGTGTATCTTTTGTTATTTATTTTCGCATTTGTTTTATTTTATTGCTCCGCGATCCTGTTTTTATAACAACTAGTATCATAGCGAAAGGTAACTCGCAGGAAGAGAGGGTTCCTATTTCGAGAGGGAGCAATGGCGGAAGATGGAAAGTTTAGGGTCGAGAAATTTAACGGCCAAAATTACTATTTATGGAAGATGCAGATGGGATATTATTTATATCATAAGGATATATTCCTACCATTGGGTGGAATAACAAAGAAGCCAATGGCCCTGAAGGACGAAGAATGATAGGTTCTTGACATAAAGGCACTAGGAACGATGTGGTTGAGCTTCGAAGCATCAATGGCTTTCAATATTTCAAAAGAAAAGAAAATGAAGGAGTTGATGGACACATTGACTAAATTGTATGAAAAACCCTCAACATCCAATAAGGTATTTCTAATGAAGTGATTATTTAATATGAAGATGTCAGAAGGTGGGTCTGTTGCAGATCACTTAAATGAATTTAATATGGTTACTAATCAGCTAAGTTCTGTAAAAGTGGAATTTTATGAGGGGGTCAGGGCTCTTCTATTCCCGTGCTCATTAACGGAAATATCTAATGGCTTGGTCATGGATGTAAGTAACTTTGTCTCTGGTTCAAACACTCTAAAATTTGATGATGATGTTGTTGTTATCCTTAGCGATGAAATGCAACGAAAAATCACAGGTGAGACATCAGGTAATGCGTTAAACATGGAAAACAGGGGAAGACAAAAGGATAGAGGAAAGGGCCCAGGGAACCACGGAAATTCTAGGAAGGGTAGATTCAAATCCAGTCTGGGAAAGATAGAGTGCTTGAATTTTGGGAAGAAAGGACATCTGAAGAAATACTACAGAGCTCCAAATAAACAAAGAAATGAATCGTAGGAGAAAAATGAGGAAGAAAATGTAATAGGTTATGTGTTACAAAATGATTTGATTCTTTCTGTAGATAATATTTCTGAGTCTTGGGTAGTAGATTTGGGGGCTTCATTTCATGCCAAATCCCATAGAAATTTTTTTCTAGATTATGTTCAAGGTGATTTTGGACAGTTTCATTTGGGTGATGATGCACCATGCAAAATTGTTGGAATGGGAAATGCAAAAATAAAGCAAAAGAATGGAAACCAATGGTTGTTGAAAGAGGTCAAACATGTTCCAAATTTAAGGAAAAATCTAATTTCAAAAGGGAAGTTGGAAAGTGAAGGTTGTATATMTATATTTACAGATAAGRAATGGAAGKTCACCAAAGGATYATTGGTGATAGMAAAAGGAGAGAAGGTAGGTACATTKTATTTATGTACTCGTAATATTGATTCTTCTATCTCTTTAGATTCTACAGGAGTGGATACAACACTTTGGCATCATAGGCTTGGACACATGAGTGAGAAGTGGATGCATATAATTCAAAACATGAATTTTTTGCCAGATCTTAAACAAATTGATTTGGATTTCTATGAGCATTGTGTTTATGGAAAACATAAGATAGTCATATTTCTCAGAGTTGGAAAAGAAAAGAAGAGTGAAATTTTAGAGCTTGTGCATACAAATGTATGGGGACCAGATCAAGTATCGTCTCTTGGTGGATCTCATTATTATGTTACTTGTATTGATGATGTAACTAAAAAACCTTGGATTTATTGCATTCGACAAAAATACAATGTTCTTGATACTTTTAAGAAATAGAAAGATTTGGTTGAGAATGAGACAGGAAAACAGTTGAAGTGTCTCAAATCAGACAATGGAGGTGAATATTGCAACAAGGAGTTTGATTATTACTATTCATACCATAGGATTAGTAGAGAGAAAATAGTTTCAGAAACACCATAAGGAAATGGTTTGTCAGAAAGGATGAACATGACAATCATGGAGCATGCAAGGAGTATGAGATTTCATGCAGAGTTTCCCTTATAGTTTTGGGAAGATGTTGTAGATATTGTTGTTTAGTTGATAAACAAAGGACCTTCAAGTTATTTGGATGGTGGCATTCCATAGGAGGCATGGATAGGTAAAAAGGTAAACTATTCATTTCTGAAGACTTTGGGTTGTGAAGAATTTTTCCATATTGATAAAGAAAATAGAACAAAGCTTGAAGAAAAATCTAAGAAGTGTACCTTTATTGGATATGGTGTTAATGATTTTGGTTATCGATTATTGATCCAGATTTAGGAGTAGAATGAAATGATTAATAGAATGAATACAATAAACACAAAGATACAAATAACACAAATATCCAGTGAACAATATCTTCTATTAAATAATGAAATAGGATGAAACTGTAAAACTGTAGAACTGAAACACTTGCTCGAATGGTGGTAGCTATCTCGGAGAAGAGATGTGGATGCTACGCGCATCCATCTAAGCATAATGGATTACAATGAGGCTCCAGAGGTCTTTTTTATATTACTCATGAATTCCAAAACCCTATACATCCAAAAACCAAACCCTAGAAGGTGAAACGCCAAAAGCTATGTGGGCCCTATGGGTAAGTTGGTGTAATTTGGTACCTCAACTTCCGAGGGTCGTAACTATTGCATACGAACTCTGTTTTAGGTGTGTGATAGCCCGTTGGAAAGGTATTTCAGAGAGATAGACATGCCATCATCAAAATTTGACTCTACCTATAGTTTTTCTATGGTGAGAAAAAAAAATGTTTAGGGCCCTGAAAGTACAACAAGATGTGCCGACATGAAAACATACAAAATAATCTAGTTGGATTAGAAGAGAGGCCACCCATATCCACTTGGAGGATGTGTGGGGATTCAGACAACCCCAGAAGTGTAGAACCCACAATTACAAAGTAGTACAAAAGAACGTGTTGAACAAAAAACAAACACGAGGAGCCAGTTGGAATAGGTGGGTGGCCACCAATATCCACCCAGATCACTTATGGGATTATGAAAATAAAAAAATCTTTAGGAGTAGATATGTCATATTCAATGAGAAGGTCATGTATAAATATCAGTTGCAGGGAAGGAAACGGAAAGAAGAAAAACCAAAATACACAGTTCTTGATGAGATCATTGAAAAAGAAATTTGAAAGGTACCAGAAAATAAAAATGTACAACAACAAGAGAAACATGTACCTCAATATCCTACAAGTATTGTTAGAATATATACCAAGTTAAGTAGACCCCATGAACGATACTCTCCTTCATTGTACAATTTATTGTTGACTGATTTTGGTGAACCAGAAAGTTATGAAGAGGCAATGCAGGTAGACCCTAAAACGAAGTGGGAGCAAGGCATGAAAGAGGAAATTGATTCCTTGGTAAATAAATTGACTTGGGACTTGGTTCAATTGCTTGCAGAAAAAAGAGCATTGCAAAATAAATGGGTTTACAGGTTGAAGGAAGAAGATGGAGGAAAAATGAGGTACAAGGATAGACTTGTTGTAAAGGGGTTTGCACAAAAGAAAGGTATATATTTTGGTGAAATTTTTTCTCCCATTGTTAAGATGACTTCAATTGGGACTATTTTAGGTCTTATGGCAGTAGAAGATTTGCATCTTGAACAATTAGATGTAAGAACAATGTTTTTCCATGGGGATTTGTATGAATAGATTTATATGCAACAACCATAGTGTTACACATTATTTTCATCACCCCTATGACCATTAATGATGTAAACCTATGCTTTGTCTTGAGAAGGATCAATGGCCTGAATCCATGAAGAAGAATGAAGATACATTTTCCGAGAGAGATGGAATTATACTTTTCCTTTGTCAAAAAACTTAGAAAAAGGGATCATCACACCTTGCTTAGTGTTAAGGGTGCGACGATTTTTGTACGAAGGAAAAAGAGCATCTTCTCAATTCTTATAGAATAGAAGCTTCGAGGGTGAGTTTGTCTCCGATCGGTTTGGATCTGAGTCGCATCTCTCATCTCTTGGGATCATCCTAACCTCCTCACCCTATCCTTTTCATCTTATAAAAGAGAAGAGTTCTCATGGGAAAAGTTAGTTGGATTGAGTTGGCTGGCTTTTTGTGTGAGCTTGAGTAATTTTTGTAGCTTTGGGCTTTGGTTTGTCAAGATAGATTGTTGGTCTCAGAATCCGTGGAGAAAGAAGTATATGGGAAGCAAGGAACTGTTGGAAGGGACCTTACAACATCAAGGCATCGGTTGTATTCTCCTTTTCATATATTTAATACGTTGATATATTTCTATCCCATAAAATTGGTCATATTTTATTGCGTGACTCCTTGATCACATACATAGGTTTTGTTGAGTATACGTTGTTGCTTTCACTTTGTTGGAATGTGTCTTTTTACAGGTTCAACAACCCATAAGCCTTGTAACGGAGCAAGGATGACACTAGCGAGGACAAACAATGTTTAAAAGGTATGTCATTTATCTCTTGTTAGTTAGTATGCTTGATAATTATAACTTAGGGAAAGTTTTATATTCCATCTTATTTTTTTCTAGTTTCGGGGTGAAACTAGGGATATATGTTTGTGTCCGCACTCACTGATTTGTTCGATAAAAAAATTGACGACCATACTGGGGAACAAATTGTTTTCCTGGTTTGTTTTTATTTCTTGATTTGATTTCATGGGTTTTGTTTCTGACTCACTGGGAGATCCAGATTGACTCTTTGACTCTTTAATTTCACTGGAAAACCTTCATGCTTTTTATTTTTTATTTTTTTCCTTTGATCGTCACACCCTACTTTGAGAGATAGTGCAATGATCTAGGATCGACGCACTCTTACTTTAGACACATTGATACGTTGTCACACTATATTTTTCTCTATCCTGCGACGATAAAGGATCGTCTCACGGTGTTAATCCTACAACCTGCGACGATTGTGGAAAAAAATGATTTTTGATGGTTTTTCTTGCCCAAATCTTAGATATGGTTTTGGGGTGATTTGTTGGGTTTGATTAGAGCCAGCTTGAAAAATTTGAATTTTCTTTTAGCTATCTTTGAAATAAAAAAAAAAAATTTCTTGTTGTGCATTAGATTGGGGGCATCCTTGCATTTGAAGTAGTGAAATTGCATGGTTTTTGGCATTTTTGGTCTTGAATTCTTGTTGTGCATTAGATTGGGGTCCAAGAATCATGTATTGGTGTACAGTTTCTTTGGCTCATTTATTGAAGATCTTGATATTGATGAGTTTAATAAAATTTTGGGCATTGTGCATCTGGGAATGATAAACGTTTTCTCCTTCTCGTAATATAGCTTTCATCGAAGTGAAATATTTGCATTCTCATTTCTTTGTATTGTTTAGAGTTAGTCAAAACATCATTTAGTCCACGCCATTTTTCCTCTTGAGTAAACAACAACCTTAAAATAAAGCGCTTATAAAAATTGATTAGACATTTTTATATTTTTTGGTATCAAACCTACATTAGATTAGTTGTAGGGCTTTGGAATAGGTGTGAAAGATAACTTTCCAAATATGCAAAAAAACATAGTATCTTGTAATAGGGAGAGTTCAAATTCACTTCCTAAATTTTTTCCTGGGAGTCCCTTCTAACACAAGGGTCAATCATGAGGTCGCATTAGGACCGACAAAGTTACTCACCATGCTCTGTTGGTCTTAGTGTAGATATTGTGCATATTATTGGGGTTCACTTGAGAAGAAAATCCTGTGGGGACCTTCTCGAGTTGATTTTGGGATTAGATACCCTACCTTTGCACATGGATCGGACTGTCGACTATTTCCCCATACATCATTCTCGTAATTGGTAACCTTAGTGGCTTATCTCTTTAGGATCTTTACACGAGGTGACTGTGGAGGGGCAAGTATTTATGGTACCTAGAATCGACGTTGTAAAAACTCACTCGGGATCCTTGGAGGGTATACCTACGATTATGTGTGGGATATTGCACTAGGGTGTAAGTCCATTAAGCAGGTTGTCAACATAATTTTTCCACCCTCTCTATCTCAACCCCTTCTTACATTGTTCCTGTGACGTTGGATTTCATCACCAACTAGTGTGCTCATTGTGAGAAGATTTTGCTTGCTTACTTTCTTACTATATGTTTAGCGTGTGTTGTTTATTTTTTAACTAGCAAACTCTAGGTTGGATTTTTTTTTATGGCATCAGTTCCCAGAACGACCAATAAAGAAACCCCTACTCTGGGGGAGCCTTTTGTTTTTCCTTCTTATGGAAACATTGGTCCTCCTCACATCGCTATTTTGAACTTTCAAGGTCTCACAATTGGATTACTGATATTGTTGTTTTCCACTCAGGTAATCCTGAATGAAGCTAGTGCTTCGTTTGCAAGCACTTCCCCCCAAGAACATCAACTTCATGTTGATCCTTCACCTTATTCACTAGTAAGATATTCTTCACCTTTGTCACCTGCAAGGTCTTCTTCCATTTCATCTTCTTCGCCGAGTGAAAGCTCTGAAGATAGTAACCCGGTGAATAAGAAGAAGAAGAAAGGAAAGATTAAGAAGAAGAAAAATAAGCAAGGGTCCACAATTCCAACCACTGCTAGACATGTTGGAAAATAACTAGTTACAATTAATCATGCTGGGAGTGTTGATGATGTCAAGATCACCCAAACAACCCATAAGCCCAAGTACCCTTGCATGATTTGTAAGGGTAGCCATCGTCTTAAGGAGTTCCCTGGTTTATCCAATGTTATAGAAGCATGGTCTACACACCCTCGCCAACCCATGTTGTCAGCCTCTAAACAATATGATGATGACCTCCTCTCAACTAGTCAGGATATCATTGGGAAGAAGAAAAGTAGAGTCAAGTTATCGTGTATGTTATGTGGAAGGATTCATCAAACTCACATTTTCCCTCATATGGATGAAGCGTCAAAATTACTGGAAGACATGTTTGTTTCCCATCCTCAACTTCTGGCTTCTTACCGTAGCCTTACTCTCAACCCACCAGTAGTTGATGGACTCATCAATACAGTCCGTTTGTCGGTCAGTCTGGTTGATTAGGTAGTCAATCTGGTCACATCCTTTGTTGAACTAGTTGATAAATTGGTCGATCCGATTTCATCCTCAGTCGATCCCACTCTCCTGTTAGAAAGTGAAACCCAAGCAGTCGATCCATTTCCACCTAGCGACCCCATTCTCCCCTTGGAGAATGAAACCCAAGTTTTCAATTTGATGTCATTATCAGTCGATCCTATTCTCCCGCTAGAGAGTAAACACGATGTTGCCCACGTTTTTCTCGTTGATACAAAATATACCATGTTAGGGGGAATTCCTCCTTCTCCCATGGAACCTTCTCTAAGTAATGAGGCCATCCTTTTTGATTCGGGTGCGCTAACTGGACCTCATCTTCCCTCTCACATTCCTTTCAAGATTACAATACAAGTTTGTGGTCAGGACGTTCCTCAGACGCTGATAGACAAAGGTTCGTCCGTTAGTACTTTTTCCTCTATTACCTAGAAAGCTTTGCGTTATCCTCAGCTTGTGCCGATTACACAAAATATCTTAGCTTTTAACAGAAGAACCAATCAACCTTTAGGGACCCTTTCTCAGTTTCCTATAACTTTGGGAGGGAAAACTGTCTTTATTGACATCATAGTAGTCCAAGACCCCTTAGATCTCGATTTAATGCTTGGGCGATATTATTTCTATGCCATGAAATATATTGTGTCCACTCTTTTTCGTGTGATATATTTCCCTCACGATGGAAGAATTGTGACTATTGATCAACTTTCATTCATTGGTTCTGACTCAATGACCTCCCTAAACAGTTCGTATATGCAGACAATATCACCCACCATAGGTCAATTATGTGGCATTGTCTCCCATGCCTTTAGCTGTTGATGAAGATGAGTCTCTCAATGTGAGCTCAGACCTAGATCTGATAGTTGACATGGTTATCTCTTTGATAGGGTATTTAGAGCTTGATATCTTTACTCCTGTCGCGACCCTCAACATGGTGTCTTTCCAGAATGTTGTTCTTCCATCCAGTGAATATCTCTTGGAAGCCATGATCGAGTTTTGTCTCTTGACATGGTGTCCTTCCAGAGCATTGTCCTCTTGGAAGACATGATAAAGAAGAGAGCTTTGAGCATGGTTTTACGATTTCAAGCTCATTAAAAAATGAAACTAGCTGCGAGGATAGTTTTTGCATCCCTGTGGAAACCTCATTAAAAAATGAAACAAAGGTTATGAGCATAGTTCTTCTCCCATGTCAAGATCATTTAAAAATGAAACAGAGGTCTAGGCACTGAACCTAGATTCTCGAGCATAGTTCCTATTCCTGTGTCAATCTCATTAAAAAATGAAATAGATTTTTCCCCTTCTCTGTTTGAGTCAAGTCCTTCATCTACTATTTGAAGCTTCATTTCATTCTCCTTTGTAGTCGGACGAAACAAAGCTTGGGGGGAAATGCTTACAGCCTTTGGACTTCATGTTGAAGTTAAGTCTCTAGCTTCTTAAGATAGGGGATAAGTACCAACCATCCCTAGATTATGCATTGGGAAGCCTCAAGCATAGTTTCCTCTGGTTCAAGCTTATGTAAAAATGAAATCGGGTCCAAGCATAGTTTTGTTTAGTTTTAATCTTGTGAAAAAATAAAATCTATCCCAAGAATAGTTTTGTTTTGTTTTAAGCTTGCGTAAAAATGAAAAAAATAACGAGCTTAGTATTTGTTCTTTCTCATGCTCGTAAATCAATGAGAATGTAACCAAGTAAATGTTTATCACTTTTTCAGACTCATAAAGGTTATACGAAAAATGAACCCTCTAGAGTTCCCTTTAAGCTCTTTTTAGACTCTCTAAACATGAAAATATTGTCGAGCGACCTTGTTCTTTTCACTCTTATAAAAGTATTTGAAGAAAATATCTAATGAGCGGTAGATTATAACTTTTTCGGTCTCATCATATTAATCTACGAAAAAGGACCTGATTGAGTTCTCTTTAAGTGTTTTTCGGACTCTCTAAAATTGAAAAACCCCTGAGTTTTCTCTCTTTGGACTCATTAAACAAACATCGAAATACCCATATGGGATCGAACCACTCCTTCTTAGGGTTCATTAAACATACTTCGAGGGACTTGTCTAAATGATTAGCTTAAATCAACAAGAATAGGTTATCCTCCTCAAGCTTGCGTAAAAATAAAGAGGTGCTCACCAGAAATGGTTGGGGAAAAATAGGAAATAATTGTGTCTTTGTATTTGTGTTAGTTGCAGTAATATTCACTCTTGAACATGACACCCCCCTTCATAATTGTATCCAGGTTGGGAAATCCATTTGTCTCTCGTCTGACCATCCACAAATTCATATGTTGGGTCATCCTTGAGTCAATGCTTCCAAGACCATTGTCGTGTCGTTCATATGTTCAAGAGAAGTCCAACCTAAATGAGCCTTCGATCAAGTCGACCATCTGTAGTTATAAATATTCTACCATGTTGGCCATCCCTGTGTTAGTTTCGAATCACTTCATACTCTGATCTACCTCAAATATTTTACATATTTTGTGTCATTGATGGGGGATACATCAAAGCCCTCCTGTTACGAGTCTTTTCTTATCGACTTCAAAAAATTATCTGGGAACAAGACTTAGAAACTAATTAGTACCTTGGAACTTGAATACCTTAATAGCAGGTTTTCTTTCTTTCAATAGTGAGTTTTCATTATTGTCCCGTGATTGGAAGATTCCATCGAGTGTTCAACTTCAACTCATACATTCACATCCATTGTATTGTACTAGTGTACCTTGGGAGTCATTGACATTAATGGTTATTCCCCTCGCACTTGTTAATGGTATTCATTAATGATCGGTAATCAAGTGGTTTCACCCATGTTCGACTTCAACACATATATTCGTATGGTTAGAATCATACTATAAAGTGGTGGAGATGAAGACCCTAGATATTTTTTAATAGATTCAAGTTGCGTTGGAGTATATTCATATTGTATTGTTGCATAGATCCATAGTGTATGTCTCGTGGCTGTGTTCAAATCTGAGTCTTTAACACATAGATCCACAATGTATTTTTGGTGTCTATGTTCAGATTTGAGTCATAATGGCACAGATCCATAGTGTATGTTTGGTGGCCATGACCTATCTTACTTGACATGGATATTTGTATGTTGGCATTTATGCTTTGAGTCATTTGTATTCTGAGTATGGGAATGCCTACCTCAATGATGAAAATATTATTGTACTGTATTTCCTTATTTGTTGGCAGGTTTCCGACTGACATGTTCCTTGTTCCCTACACACACTAAATAAAGTATTTCAACTATCACTCTATTCTAACTTCATACTTTGGGGGGATCTTTGTTACACATTATTTTTTTCACCCCTATGACCATGAATTATGTAAACCTATCCTTTGTCTTGAGAAGGATCAATGGCCCAAATCCCTGAAGAAGAATGAAGATACATTTTCCCAGAGAGATGGAATTGTACTTTTCCTTTGTCAAAAACCTTAGAAAAAGGGATCACTACACCTTGCATAGTGTTAAGGGTTCAATGATCTAGGATCATCGTAGGTTTCACCACAGTGGCTTGTGACATCATCACAGTTTTCTTTGTATTAAGGGTGCGATGATTTTCGTATGAAGGAAAAAGAAAATCTTCTCGATTCTTATAGAATAGAAGCTTCAAGGGTGAGTTGGCCTCTGATCGGTTTGGATATGAGTCACATCCCTGATCTCTGGGAATAATCCTAACCTCCTTACCATATCCTTTTTAGCTTATAAAAGGAGAAGAGTTCTCATGGGAAAATTTAGTTGGATTGAGTTGGCTAGCTTTTGGTGTGAGCTTGAGTAATTTTTGTAGCTTTGGGATTTTCTTTGTCAAGATAGATTGTTGGTCTCAGAATCCATGGAGCAAGAAGTGTATGGGAATCAAGGAATGGTTGGAAGGGAACTTATGACATCAAGGCATTGGTTGTATTCTCCTTTTCATATCTTTAATACAGTGATATATTTATTTCCCATAAAATTGGTCTTATTTTATTGTATGACTCCTTGATCACATACATAGGTTTTGTTGAGTATACGTTGTTTCTTTCACTTCGTTGTCTTGTGTCTTTTTACAAGTTCAGCATCCCATAAGCCTTGGAATGGAGCGAGGATGACACTATAGAGGAAAAACGATGTTTAAAAGGTATACCATTTATCTCTTGTTAGTTAGTATGCTTGACAATTAAAACTTAGGGAAAGTTTTATATTTTGTCTTGTTTTGTTCTAGTTTTGGGGTGAAACTAGGGAGATTTGTTTGTGTCCGCACTTACCGATTTTTCCGATAAAACATAGGGGTATGAGATCAAAGGGAAGGAAAATTTGGTATGCGGGTTGAAGAAGAGATTGTATGGCCTAAAACAAGCTCTAAGGAAGTGGTATTTGAAGTTTGATAGGTTTATGACTAAAAAAGGTTTTAGTAGATGTCATTCTGATCATTGTGTTTGTTTTAAAAGGCTAGAAAATGGTAGCTATATTATATTGCTATTGTATGTAGGTGACATGCTTGTTCCAGGGTCTAATATGAATGATATAAACATTCTCAAGAAGAAATTAACTAATTCATTTGCGATGAAGGATTTTGGTGTTGCAAAGAAAATCCTTGGTATGAGAATAACAAGAGACAGGAAAAATCACAAATTGAAATTGTCTTAGGGTGAGTACATAGAGAAGGTGTTGGAGAGGTTCAAAATGCAGAATTCAAACCAATTAGTACACCTTTTGCCAACCATTTCAAATTAACCAAGAAAATTTGTCCCAAGACACAAGAGGAGATGGAATACATGTCCAAGGTCCCTTATTCATCAACAATTGGTAGCTTGATGTATGCAATGGTTTTCACAAGACCAGATATTTCACATGCAGTGGGATTTGTGAGTAGGTATATGAAAAATCCAGGTAAAGAACATTGGGAGGAAGTAAAGTGGATTCTCTTGTATTTGAGAGGTACTTCTACCCATGAATTATTTTTTGGAGGTTCAGACTATGTTCTACAGGGATATGTTGATTCAGATATGGTAGGTGATAAAGATAGAAGGAAGAGCACCATAGGGTATTTTTTTATTGTAGGTGGAACAACAGTAAGTTGGATTTTAAAACTACAAAATGTTTTTTCACTTTCAACAACAGAGGCAGAGTATGTTGTTGCTACAAAGGCTAGTAAAGAGATGATTTGGTTACAGAGGTTTATGGAGGAATTGGGAAAGAAGTAGGATAATAGCAGGTTTTACTGTGACAATGAGAGTTCCATTCATCTTGAAAAGATCTTAGCCTTCCATTCGAAAAATAAGAATATAAAACTCAAGCACCATTTCATATGATCCATCTTGGAAGATAGACATTTGAAGTTGGAAAAGATACATACTAGCCAGAATCTTGCAGACATGTTAACAAAGGGAGTAACCAGGGAGAAACTGAGCTCCTGCTTAATTTCAGTTGGCCTTCAAGCATGAAGGTGAAGATGAGAAATTTTCTAAGTCCAAGGTGGAGTATAGTACAACAAGTACAACAACATTGGAGTTGTTGTGATTAGTGTCCAAGTGGGAGATTGTTGGTTGTGGAGCCTAATTATCTTCCCAATTCACAGGCTTGTTTTAGCTTTGCTTGGACCCCATTCCCTAATGGGGGGGTGTGGGGGGGGATTCCCCCCCCACAATTGTCACCAGGGGGCGTAGTGACAATTTTTATAGCCCCCCCTGGTGGGGGATTCGGGGCAGCATCCCTGAAGCGAAATTTTGGGAAAAATTTCCTTGTAAAATATTGTAATTTCATAGTCAACCTGGACCATTCATTATAAGGTCGCAAATCTGATAAAAAATTTTATTTTAGGGGTTTTACCCTAGAAGTAAACCATCTCTTATGAGGGAATTATATTGTGGCTGTGTATTATTGTGAATATTGTATTCTGAGAGAGGAGGTGTTGACAGGCGAAATTGACCGTCCGTCAACTGAGAGAGTGGAACCGGTCCAGGGTTGTCTAATAACCCAAGCCGTTTGGAATGAACCACCCTGACAGGTTTAGCGGCTCCGTTAGCCGATCTAAGGTCCTAAGAAAACCAAAGAGAAAACTAATCTAAACTAACTAATCTAACTAAAACAATTAAAACAAACTAAACTAAATAAAACTAAATAAAACAAACTAAACTAACTAAAACTAAATAAAACAAACTAAACTAACTAACAATAAATAAAATAAACTAATACTAACTACGATCTAATTAAAACTAACTAATAAACAAATTAAACTAAAACTAAACTAAACTACTCTAACTATTCTATATACAATCTACTAATTAATATTATACTAACTCTAATCAACTATCTAATTACTAACTGCAATATCACTTATTCACAAAATGTACAATATAGATAATTTACAGATTTAATTACAACTTGCAAAACTCATGAATATTCTGCCCTAAGACAGCGAGATATGTTTTTGTTGATTTTTTTATTTTATAAATAAGAAATAAAACTTACTGAAATTAAACAATCTAATATACTAAACACATATATCTAACTTAACTTATATCTAAACTAAACTACTAATAAATACACTAAACAAACAAATGACAAACTGACCTGGAAACGCTCCAGTTTTGTCCTGTGTATGATGACTTCGAAGCTGGTCAGAGGAAGTAAACTCGCACCGGATGATCCAGAAGCTTCTCGTAAACGATAGGCTGCGATGCTCTTTGAGTTTATTTACAGGAAAAACAAGACATAAAAATCATAACAATTATATGGTTTATAAATCTCTGCAATAAGGGAAACCTGTTATGCAAAAACTTATACTTAATAATCCAATTAATGAAGAAGAGAAATCTGTGCTTCACAAACTGAATCAAGTAATAGATATATCTTTAAATACTGGAAGAAACCAGATATGGATTATAGTGATTAAATCGTATCATTTGCAAAATATTAAGATAGCTAAAGTAGTCATTAACCAAATGCAAATTGATACACATAAACATGAAACAAAATGTTGATATTATGAAAAGCTAAAGATGTAACAGAACATCAATTATGTCTCTGTTTGTATTAAAATTCCATATCCTTGTTCTCCCACGAATGAGGATCATGTTATTACAAAAATAATAAGTATTTATAAGTATTTCCATAGGGTAAAACCTCCCTGTGGAAGTTATCAAACTGTTTACATAATCTGGGAAGATATTCCCAAGATCAACTAAACTAGGAAACTAAAATGAAACCAAAATATTTAAAATATCCTCTAAACTACTCATCAAATCCAATGCAATTTTGAATTCACCTGAAATGGACCAAAAATAACAAGTTAGAAGACTTTTTTATTAATAAAATGATTAAAATTAAATTCTACAGACTTAGCTACATAATCATCTGATTCTGTAGCTAGTCTAAAATAAGATACAGGATCAGAATTGAGATTAAATCAAATCAAATTGAATTAACAACCAACAATCATTTGAAAATGAATCATCTCATTTGAAAATGTTATATCATTTGAAATCAAATAGAATCAAAATCCAATAACCGAATAGAGATATAGGCATATTCTGTTTCGATTGTTATCATAAATCGGGTAGACAGAATCAAAATCAAATAGTTTTGAAAATCGTTTTATATCCAATTTGAAAGTAATGCAATCAAGCAAGTCGCAAGCAAATGTTGTGTTTCTCCAATAACAAGAGATACGATCGGATCGAAACAAAATCGTTTTAAAATTATTATAGTTGTCATGACATCAAACGGTTCACGCCACAAGTAGATTAATTGAAACAGGTGCGAGAATCAACTCATATAAAATCGTAACTAGATCGATTTGACTTTGATCACAATCATAATAGAATTGACAGACGTGATAATTGGTTATTGCAAAATGGGCAAATAAAGTTGATTGGTATTGAACGAAATCATTAATTTCAAACGAATCATGACTGAGTTTAACATAGAAATAAATCGTGAATCTGGATATAACCAATCTCGTTCTACAAATCAAAATCAAACAGAGCATCCATTTCAATACGAATCCAACTCATAACATGGTCGAGCTAACAGTACTTCAATCAATGCGAATTAACCGGCTAGGTTTAGCATAATCGTTATGAATCAAATCCATTCTATGATTTGGGCGTGTTTGTACAGGCTTAATAAAAAGTAATTTTTCCGAAGAAACAGAGTCACATTGGAAACGATCCGAATTGTATTCCTGTGCTTTGAAGGTCATATGGCACAACAAACCGTAACAATTAACTTCATCAAAATTGTTGCCAATCATAGCATATGAATTATAACGAAATCGAATCGAAATGTGATTGTATTCTAAATTGAGTACGAGAAACATTTCCTGTCTAGAATAGATACAAACAAATTCGATTGACAGTGAAGCATACATTTTAACTCAATCAAACAAATTAAATCCACACTAAGATCAATCAAATCGATGAAAATCTAAGAGAAACTAAACTGGGAATGATCAGAAAAACGAAATTCTATTTACTCAAAGAAAAATATACAGTCAATCCACAATATAAACAGAGCTATCCGAGAGAAAAATCCAATTACTATATTAATCACAATCATTCACAGAGCCAACGATATTGAAATCATACCTGTGTAGCGACGAGGCTGCTCAATTATGCCAACTTGGAATTTACAACTGCCGTGGCTGATTCCACATTTTTAAACAAGATGGAGTTGGTTGTCTTTTGTTTCTTATCCATAGCTTGGAGCTTGGCCTTTTAACTGGTTAACAGTGCAATCTGATCTTCCAAAGATTGAATCCTTGACTGAAGAATCGGAACATCAAGATAATATCGCTGTAACCATGAACTACATTGATCACAGGGTGACTGTGTAGGTTTAGAAAGATTAGGCGAGGGTTTGGGCAAATGACCGAGGGTTTCACAAGGAAACTTAACGCCTGGGTAGTTAGGGTCATCCTTTAGGCAGGGGGGTAGGTTTGATACAAAATCATATGAGGGTTCGGCACACAAACCTTGTGAATAGGGGTATTCGTTGGCCAAGAAACGCTCCACTTCCGAATCAGAGTCCTCACTCAACACAATAGGGTTTGGCTCAATAGGAGGTTTTGGCTTGTTCCTTTCCATCCGTGAAATCAAACGTGCATTCTTTTTCCCTTTAGTGTTTGCAGCAAGGTTTGCCTTGAGATTTTTTCTCATAGGCTTAACAGTCTCCACACTCTTAGTCACAATGTGGGGTAAGTTGATAGGAGGGTCAGCCGAGGGTTTAGGCAGTAGGATATGGTAGGGCACTGGGGGTACAACCTTGACCTCACTCACCACAGGTTTGTCAACCTGTGTAGGGTTCGGATCCTCGAAACCATTCCAAGCAACGAAATTGCTCCAACTATCCCCGTGTAGACTCAAATGATAGACAACGATAAGCTTAACAAGCCCATAATGCAAAAGGCTACTGTCAGCCTGGTGTCTTTTGTACTTCTTCAACATTTTAAACAGGCTACGATGCAAATAATAGGGCATATTGAGAGAATATCCCATAAAAACCATAAGAAAATGCAGGTGGTGGAGGAACACAAACCCGTACCGACCTTCGCAGGTCACAAACTACTTGATTATCATCAATAAATCATGCCAACATTGTTTGAGCATAGTTACAGGCATACCTCTATCACAGGAGGTGATTTTGCGTGATTGAAACAACAATGTCCACAACACTTCCTTGACCTTGCAATTCTTAAACCAGCGTTGTCCCGAAGTAGCTAAGCCCATGGCTGAGCTGATAAACTGTTCATCAATCTCTAACTGTACATCACCTATCTTGGCTCGAAAGCCATCGAAGGTCATGGCAAACTATTGAGCCATGCAGAGGTTAAAACCCTCAAAACGTTCCACGAAGGTAAGCCATCCATTGTCTGCCAAATCTTGGCGGGCATTATCAAACATCAACAGGGCCTGGTTGCCATTGGGTTCAACTTGCACAACTGGTGCCATGGAGTTGAATGCATGGTAAGGGAAGGGTTTGAATTCATCAACACATAGTAACAGAGCTACCTGAACCAACAACAATGAATCGAGCCAAAAGAGGTAAGCATAAATGCACGCATGCGAGGGTGGTGGAGTCTGCCATGCATAATACTCATTATCCAAGTACAACCACCACATTTCATAGCTGTTTACTCCATAATAATAGTTCAACCATTAAGTCATGTGTACAACCAATAAAATGCAATGTGCATACAAGCAAATGGTATGCCATGCTGTTCAAACATTCGAGATATAAATCAACACCAAAATCGTTATGCGCCAATGTATTAATTCATATAATCAAAAGTTCAATCAAAGTGCCAAATGAATTCATATAGTCGACAAGCCAATAAGTCATGAAAAGATTAACATAAGGATTATATCACATATATAATAAAATTTAATCATAACCCTTGTGCAGAATCAAAGATCAGGCAAGTCATAAAAAGTGTAAATCCAAATGCTCAATGCCTTACAAACTCAATAAAATCAAGTTATGCAATCAATATCAGAATGTTGAAAGTCCTTCTAGCCACATAACGATAAACAAAAAGTAAGCGCAGTAGGCATATCGATAAAAAGATCATGATAGTTCAGATATTGATTGAAATGTAACTTTGAAAGGAGAAGTTTTCACGCTTACAGTCGTGAAAACAAAATGAAAACAAATGTGTAAATGTCGCAAGAATGAAAACGTCGTCTATTTGAAAATTGCGACAAAAAATTCTATGTTTGCAAGACATAGGTGTAGGCAGCTTATAAACGATAGGAAAAAGTGAGTTGGCTGCCAACAAGAGGCTGCAAGAGAAAGAAGAGGAAGTTATAATGGGTGTGCTAGTTTGTATCCCTTCATTTTTCTGGATAATAAAAAGGAAGGACATGGAAATTTCTCTGGTAGATGTAGCCCACAATGGGTGAACCACGTATATATGTGTCTCTATTGTATTGTGTATATTCTATGTTTTATTTCCACATTTGTTTTATTTTATTGCTCTGTGTTCCTATTTTTATTACAACAATGCCTTGCATTGACTTGCCTTACCATGCCATGCATTTCCTTACCTTTCCATGCCATGCCATGCCTTGCATTTCCATGCCTTTCCTTTTTTGGGCCCTTCATTTTTGGTTTGATGTTGCGCAAGTAGGACTATAGTCCCAATTTTGGTCAAACACGAGTTGTGCAAGCTACAAAAGAGTTGGATTGGTTTCAATTTGTAGATTAATTTCTATATGATTTCAAAATTTATGATTACAATCAATTATGTGAAGAATTCCAGACTTCGCTAATCAATGGCGATTCATCTTTGGAAGAATTTTCGACAAGAATCTATCATATCCTCTGTAAATTTAATCTCGATGACATGTCATTTGTATTAAGTCTCTGCTATGATGCTTGCGTCCCTTCCATCCATTCATATTCAATCGTGAATGAAGAACCAGTTGCAAATCCTATCACTCAATTGTGAGAAGAATTTAGTTCACACAATGAGAGGAATCCATCTGAAAATTTTGAACAAGCAAGGGAGGTAGAATCTATTGACCGGGTTCTTACCAACAACCAAACTGGTTTTCCTCTGAATCATTATATTTTCAGTCTTCAACCATCGTAGAAGAAGATTCGATTCTTGGTCGAGGTGAATATCATCATTCTTGTAACTCATGCTCTAATCAATATTTAAACTCAGTCATTGAAGAACACTTAAGCGATGAAAATCATCTTAAACATTCTAACATTCATATGAAACTGATTAGAGAAGAAGATATGCAATTGGAAGGAGAAAACTTAAACCTTCATCCTCAAAATTTACTTTATCCATAGAAAACACTAGACGTTTGTCACGTAAGTTTTGAATTATCTATCATACAGAAGGCAAATCTAGATGATCATATTATGTTGAGGAATTTGTCACCAAAACAGAGTGAGTGTTTTAAATAAAGTGAAGAGAAATGTCTTGAGAATACCACTGTTAAATATCATAGCTCAAGAGATTCTTTTCATGTGCTTATTTCTGATTCCTTTTATTCTTTATTCCTTATCTCTTCTTAGATTCTAGTGGACTTGATACCTTACCTACAACATCCTACTATTTTCCGCCACAATCATATCCTTTCGATATGCCAAGATTTGATGAAGTTAATTCCAAGCATAACATTGATAAAATCAGATTTGACGCTTGTTCACTTTCATCACTCACATGGGAAAAGGACATGTTGCGAGATGATTTTACACAGTTTATTGTTGAAAAAGACAATGCACTCTATCTTATGGAGATCAAACATTCTACGTTGCATATTCRTTCTTTGATTAGCTYGAATTTTAATGTTTATGCTTCACATTTTGAAATGATCAATMTCATCAWAGGAAGYATTSAAACCAATGATCTAATTGATGTCAYRAATCCTCTTATGATGAGTTCCCCATTGATATATTYGTTTCATCAAAGTCATGGTTTGCATCCTCATTTTTGTGACAGGATCTTAGGATGGCTTRAATATTCGTATATAAAAAATMTTCATAATAAAGATAAAGTTGTGCTTGCTTTGTTTTTACCTAAGTATCTTGGAAGTAGGCATGACATATTCCTTTTAGATCCTCCATGTGAAGAAATTAATAAACACTTAGAGAATTGTCAGGAGAATGGCGCATTTCAGCCTTGGCTGATGGTTATTTCATTTCCTCGTAATCTTGACAATTTTTTCAAACTTACTTACACTCACCCATGCCATTATGACCCTTATCACGACAAGATTGCACAATGGCTGGAGGATTCATACATCAAGAAATTTCGAGGGAATGGTAAGATCATGCTTACTTTGTTTCTAAATGATGATTATGAAGGTAAGTGTGATATATTTATGTCATTTTTTGATATATTACCATTTTTGTTAGTAATGTTTGATTTTGTTTCCATTGCAGGATTGGAGTTACTCCGATGGCTACATTGGAAGCATGACTTCACGTAGTATTCTGATTTGTTTAGTAGTTAGGGTAGGTTTAGGAATAGGTTTTCTTTCGGTTTTATTCCTCACTATTTCTCTTTGTAATAATGCAGTCATGAACGGAAGTGGGCGCACCACGAGAAACATAACATGATTATTGTCAGGGAAGTCCGCATGATCCTTTTCTCTCTGCTTTTCGTTGAATATTTCTTTTCAAAGCCACAATATTATTATCAAAATCTTAAATGGAAAGTAAAGAGATAAATAAATCTGAATTGTAAATTCAACCCTGACCCAAGGTGTCACGAATAGGACTGCTTTCACATCGACGAGGATTTTTCCTATTTTTTTATTTTTAGTTTCCCAAGGGATTTTTTGCATGATGTTTTCAGACCCATCTTTGTATATATTTTTTTTGTTTTGATTTATTTTCTGGTTTTTGGTTCTTTTTATTTTTGTTTGTTTTCACTGCTTTCTAGTTAAACCATGCCTATGTCACCTTTTAGTTCAGAAGAGGAAAACATAATGCTTCATCTCGAAATAACTGTCAAAGGGCTGTCAGAGCATCAATTGTTGTCTTTCTCTAAAATTGTAGGCTAGTTAAAGATGATATTTTGTTTGAAAGTCGATTTCTCGGTTTCAATTTTCACTTGAAAGTATTCACGATTATCTTTAAAAAGCTCTTTACGTTGTCCCTGCTCTTTTCGAAAGAAACTCAATGATGTCTCCCTGTCCTCGAAAATTAGTTTTATTAATGAACTATTTTTTAGATCTTGATGAAGGTTAGCAAGAAAAATTTAAAGGCCTGGAAAATATTAAGTTGTGTCAAAACTGGAATTTTTAGCGTCGCCCCGCTCTGTTGAATATCTTTAAAACTATATCAAAATGTGAATAATTTCTCAGAGAGCTGCGGGAAGTGTTTGTAAACCCGCCGAGACACTGAACAGGTCTACTGGCAGTGGGTAAATGCATGCATGATTCCAAGACAATTTCGGCGGGGTACTGAACAGGCCCGCTGGCAGCGAAGCTATGTCAGGTTAAAGAAAATTCTCAGGTATGAATCTTGTTTTTGGCCATAAGCGTCCTTTGTTCTGATTTGAAATTTCTTGGATAGGACATAGACATCAGAGTAGGTTAATTGACATCCCTGCCGAGGCTATGGACGCCTGCTGGCAGCAGTGGCCCTGTCAATAGTATTGGAGACATTAACTTAAACGTCGTGGCTTTCTCTTGTGAAGTTTGTCACCAGATTTCATTCTTTTTAATGAAAGATATATTAAGCTAGACCACGTCATGATTATCAAAGATGCTCAAATGTATTTTCAGTTGTTCTTTGATTTGAAATCATTCAAACATTCTTAACCTGAACTCGTCGGTGATGCAGAGATAACTGCTTCGCCCAGTATGTCGCCATTGTTGAAAGCCACACTTATTTTGATTTTTATAAACTGTTCAAAAGGCATTTCATTAATGAGTGGTTGCCATCACCCTGTCTATAAACACTTTTATAAGTTTATTATGACTATTTGGGCTAAATACTTATAGATTATTTTCTACTTTTGATTTTCGATTCTTCTATGTTTAATTCATGATTGCAAGCATGAATTAAACTTAGAATTTGGATTTTCATTTTCATGATCTTTGCCTTAGAAACATCTTTCTACAAATCATTCATATGCAATTAAAATGTAAATCCTTTTAAATGGTCGTTGGGAAAATTTATTTGTGTTAATACAATTATTATTGTTCTAATGGCTTGATGGTTCAGTTTCAAATTGCTTGGGCACATTATAAACTTTGGTTAATTATTAAATAAGAAGCCCAGGAGTAATGGTCCAGTGGTGGCAAGTAATGATTTGAGCTCATGAATATAAAAGGTCAAAGAAATTTTCCAGTTTCGGCAGCTAAAAAGGCAGGCGCAAGGTGTTGTTAGTCACCAAAAACACATAATTTTTTTCAAACGGCTAGACGATCCCGTTAGGCTCTCAACTGTAGAAGTACACACATCATGATGTTTTCTAATACTACTGAAAATGATTATGAGGATATCATACCATGATCTGGGCAATCCATTTGGGTTTGCATTTATTATTGAATGAATTTTATTTTCAATAACCCTAAGCTATCAGATCCAAAAATCTTGCTGTCTATTCTTAACTCTACCATCTAAACCCGCAGTTGTCTTGAATCCTTCTTGTTACAGTCTGTTCAATCCCGTAATTGCATTATAGAGACACGATTTTGTAGGAGAGATTATGAGCAAACTGCTACAAATTAGACAAAACCCTTTAAAACCTAGAACCAAAATGATCCCTTTTACCTTCATCGTGAACAGTTTCCCCAGAAATTGGATCGTTCCAGAGATACAGCTCGGCCTTTAGAGGTCAAAATCTCCGAATTTCCATTTCGGTTGAGGTAAGCATTTTTTATTTTGCTACAGATATTTTCAAAAAATTGCAGAGGAGGATATAGTAGAAGGCCTGAAGGAGCAGCATTGAAGATCAACAAGATGAGAGAAAATGCATTTTGCAATTCTAAAAGCCATTTTTAAAACATAACTTTTGGTGTCTTAGGTGATTTTTCACAGCGACTCTTAGCCGCCAAAAGAAAAGTTTTTCGTGGTTTACAGATTAGAAATTTGACTCTTTAGCCATCGAAAACGCAGAGAAGGGAACATAGGAATTATTTTTGCACAGATCCAAGTTTTATCATTCTAAATTGCACGAGGATGGTTTATGAATGAAAGCTATAATTAAGAGCATCAGATTTAGTGATTTGTTCCAGTTTTGAAGGTGCAAGCAAGGTACAAATGATAAAGCTTCTTGTCTATTTTTGGCAAAAAATGACATGTCTGCCAAAGTGGAATTTTCGATCTTATCCATCAGCCTTTGAAGACTTGCTGCAACTATCAAAGACCATGAACACTATCAAAGTAGAGGATTAAATAGGCTGGATAACACAATCATTAAAAAACTCAACCAATTTCCATTATAAATTCGGATTTATTAGATTTTTTTTTTGGCAAATTGTTGGAATAGTAATTACTTTTTGTTTTGATTATGTTATTAAAAAATAAAAGATTTCATTTTCATTTTTTATTTTTGTTTTACTATTTTAACTAGCTACAAAAACCTGTAGCTTATCGTTTTCTAAAAATAAGGTCTCTTTTAAATAAACAATCATAATTTAGTTATGAGAAATCTTCTAACTTATTCTTGTTTGGTTTTTCAGGATATGGTTGATATACATGCTGATCATCTAAGGAGAAACATGTCTGACTTTTCATTTAGATGATTAGTATTTCTTTTATGTTTATTTTGTAAAAAAACCTTTTATTAATTTTTGAAATAGCAAACAAATCAGTTATGAGTGGCTGTAGGCCCTCTATGTTTGTAATATTATGATCTCATGGGATCTGATTCTATCCTAAGTAATAGGAAGATCAGATTTCATAACTCTTTAAATACCCCGTATTTTGTAAACAAAGACATCTTGGCCTGGGGATAGTTGTGGACAACTTATACTCGAATTTGGATATAATATATGTTTACATTTATGCTTTAGCTACTTGTAAATATTGTGGTTGTCCATGATTTGTTTATCTTGATAATTTGATGATTGTTGATAGCTTTCGTCTTCACAGATTATTATTTTGTTAAGATAATTTCTTTCATACAATTCATAATTTTATGCTTCGGTTATATGAAAATAGTGAATGATTATTCAATTCAAATGATAAGGTTTATCTTAATTTCGTTGAGTGATTAAAAGCGGGTCATTACTGTTGGATTTATCTTATGTGTAATTACTTGCAGTCTTATATATCACAGTTATTATTTTGCGTCCTATCGTTTTGTCATTTAAATACAGCGGTCAATATACTATTTGGCGTTTGTTCCAAACAACGTGAAGGTGCACTACATATTTGTCTCATGGGCAGACTGGATTTACGATTCATGATCATACAAACGTCGGATGCATGCTCTTCAAGTCATTTATAGGTTAGTGTGTTCCTTTTATTTGCTTGTTTGTTTTAGTAACTCTTATATGTGGTCTAGTTTTTGTTGTCTACATATTTTGTTTCCATAGAATTTTGATATTTAATCTTATAGATGCATAGAGATAAAAAACAAACCAAAAAGAAATAGATCATTTTGCTTTCTTTATTTACTTTCATCAAAAGAGCCATTTTTACATTGATTTTAGTGAGTTCAGATTAAAATTCATAAATTGTATAACATGTATATAAATTAGACAAACAGTTCTATGTGTAAATATTATTTAAAATAAGTTGTATATTTATATGTACATATATATATCGGTGATTAGTAATTAGTGAGTTATTTTCTTTCTTTTATTTATTTATTTGTTTCCTTAGGACTTTAGATTGGCCAACGGAGCCATTAAACTCGTCAGAGTGAGTCAATCCAAATGACTTGGGTTAATTAGACAACCTCGGACCAGACTTTCTCTTCCAGTTGACGAGTGATCATTTTCACCCGTCAACAGGTTCTGGAAACCCACCTAAGTATTCTCCTTTCCATTCCATATCTTCTTATCTTGGTTGCTCTTTGGGTGAGAATTATTCTCTTCGGAGGAGATGAAAATGCCAACGCTCTAGACTACTCGGTGCCTTTTGTTGGTAACCTGAGAAGGACCCTGGTCTGATCGATTTTGCGTAAACAAAATGGTTTCGTTGCTGGAACCTAGGTTAAGAGGGAACCTATAGGGAGAATTCTTCCGCAGATTCACATATCTGATATTCACTAATGGTGGGAGAGAAATTGTGACTCTTTATATGGAAAGAAGTAGAGTTGAGAGGAAAATTTGTGAAAGATACACTGGAGGTAGTCTTTTACTCAGAAAGATCGAGTGACCAGTATGAGATATTCTGGGTTAAGTTCCCAGAAGAACTTTTCAACTGGATAGATAGGCTCCAAGAAGCTCCAGAATTCCAAGAATGAGTCAATAAGACCTGCGATTGGGAGACAAAAAATATCGCAGCACTTCATTGGATGGATCGTCCAGTAACGCGAGAAATCAATTTCTAGGTCAATTCAACATTGGACGGATACATCATCGAGTTTACAGCTGAGAATCACCAATTGTTTTCATGGGAAAAAGTGGATTTCAAGAAATATGAAAGGGGAAGACTATTGAGAGAAATCCCCCTATGGATTAAGGTTTTCTTGATGGAAGAGGGGATGGTGACTATGTCCCTGGCTTAGATGGCAGCGTAAACACCCTCTCTTGGGGTGGGGTGAGTTTGGGGCGGAGTCATGGATTGAGAGAGGCAAGAGGGTTCTTTGAAAAATAGGGGAGAAATAAGATATGGACTCAAGGTATGAGCGAGCCTTGAAAATAGCCTCCATAGTTGAGAAGTGGTGGTGCTGTAAGATAAAGAAAGCAGTAAAATAGTCTAATAAGTAGAGGAAGAACAGATGGAAGAGTTGTGAAATATGAGAAGATAGGAAAGAATGGCGAGTCAAAGATTAAGTGAGATAGAAGCACAGAGAGAAATAAGTCCCCAAGAGGGTGGACAAGGAGAAGAAGATGTAGAAGCAAGGGAAAAGGAAGTCGACATGGATATTGAAGAAGAGATAGAAGATTCAACCCTAATGTCAAGAAATATCGAGAATTCGACTGAAGAGACCGCTCCAGAGGATGAGAACGAGACCCATCATATCAAATAAACTCGTCTTGAAGCTAGTGGCACCAACCCCGAATCACCCATACCCCAAGTGTCTTCTATACAAGTGGTAAATTCTATACTACCTTCTTATGCTATTTCTGTTCCATTACAGTCAGTCAGTTAGCCACAACCGGGAAGCGCAAATACTGGGAAGATATTGGGAGCCCCTGGTAGATGAAAATCATTACTGTTAGGTTTTATTTTGGTTGGAGCAGTAATATCAACAATGGATGGTAACGCAGGAGGTTGGATTTCTCAATACCCATAATTCTAGAGTAAGGAGACGAGGATGTTGAGAAACATTGGTTCTTATGTGAAGCAATCTGAAGGTCGAGAGGTGCTCTGGATGCGAATAAATTGGTTGAGTTCCATACTACTTTGAGAGGTCATGCTCTCAAATGGTACATGAAGGCTATTGAGCTAGGAGTACCAGGAGTGCAAGGTCAAGAGTTTACACTTGAAAAGGTACGGATAAAGTTCATAGCGGAGTTTAAGATACCTCAGTCAGAATGACAAGCTCTATCTGAGTTGTGCAAAATTCAAAAAAGGGAAGGTGAATTAGCCTGGGAATATAGCCGGAAGTTTAAAGATGATATAGGGAGGTTTGCACATCCGATCCATGAATAACATCAAAGAGAATGGTATATCCAGGGATTGCTACCTTTGACATGGATTACGTTAACGCAACAATGGATAACCACTTTGACAGATGCCTTGGAACAATCAATGAAGATTAAATCCATGAAAGGATATCTGGGGAGCCTAAGAGTGACCAAACCCCCAACAAATGCAAATTTGGTGCAACTACAAGGGAAAATATCAACGCTTATAGAGAAGATTCAAGAATTGATGATACCCAGACCATGATGACCGCAAGTCTGGTGTACCGGATGCTACGCATAAGGACATCTGGTGAACGAATGTCCACAGATGAGGGGAATGGGACCCTCACCAGGATCCACTGGAGGAGTTGCACAAGTATCCACAAATTTACCATTCCATACCCCAACCCCATATCATGCTTTTCCAGGTAATCAAGCAGCGCCATAAATTGCATATTTCTATATTTTTTGAATCCATGGGAATGGGCCAAGACAATGCCCCAATATTCAGAAGTATTCAAAAGTACTGAATAATGTGCATTGTGAGTTTTTCACATCTATCACACATGCTACAAATCAATGTAGAGCGTTGGATGAACTTGCAGATAGACTGGATTGAACATCATTCAGGGTGAATGACACCCCTCGGGGACCGGGAAGAGGTTGAGGAGGTGGAGCTAGAGGAGATTTCATAGGAGGAAGGACTAGGGGAAGAGGACCAAGTATATGCTACAATTGTGATGATCAAGGCCACATGGATAGAGATTGTCCTCATCCAAGGTGACCATGGTGCTCTCACTGCAGAAACAATGGGCATGCAACTGAAGACTACCCAGAACTAATTGAAAAATGGGAAGACCATGTACATCAACCAGGAACTAACCTCATCAGTTCATAGATAAAGAGAGTTATTAGAGGACAATTTCCCAAACTTAATATTGTTACTCGAGGAGGGGAAAATACTGGTGCAGATGCTGATAATTTACCTCAGATCTAGAAAGAGGCACCTAAGGAGGACAGGTATGATCCCCTAAAACATAAGCTATTCTTTAAAAATTCCATAGAAGTATTTCAGAATATCTCCAACCCTAAGATGCAAGAGAAACCCCCTTAGCCTATTGTTTACCCTAAGATCGCGCAAGTCCTTGCTTCACCTCCTGCACCCAGAAACCCTGTAGTCCCGATGAGACAACCATAACAGTCACAAAATGTAGTTGACCTTTGGTTTTAGTTATTTTATGATATTCTCAGGAATGACCAGTTGATAGAAAAGTTGCACAATGCACTATACCTAGTCCTAGGAACTGAAGAATCTCCAGAAATGAGAATAAGGACTAATCTTCCTGAGAAGAATTCTCAGAGAGTACAAAGAAGGAAAGTACGAACTAGAAAATAGTTTAGATTAGAAGCCCAACTACATTAGTTTGAGATTAATGATTTCATGTTAGATCTAGGATCTGATGTTAATATACTTCCTAAAAATACTTGGGAAGCATTAGGAAAACCCCAGTTGACATATTCCCCAATCCAGATAATAATGGCCAATTAATTTTTTACTTTTCCAATAGGAAGACTGGAGAATGTGGAAATAGATGTTGCGGGAGTGAACACTGTAGATGATTTAAAGGTGATTGAAATCATGGGGGATAAGGACCCTTATCCCACCCTAATTGGTATTGATTGGGCTTATGAAAACTATGTGGTGATTGACCTAAATAAATACATGATGAAATTTGAGGCAGACAGAATACAAGTAGTTCAACCCTTGGATCCATATGTAGGCCCTCGATACACGTAGCCAAAAGACAATAATATGGAGGGAGAAGACTTGGATCAGTTGTACACTGTAATAGTAGGAATGAGAAAAGACTACATGAATCCTACTGCTGATGGATCAGTAAGTTGGAGGAGCATACAATTAGTGGACGAAGATTCAGAACTGGCATTTGATAGTTGGAAACAAGGTTCATATGAAATATTTTCAAGAAGATGCACAATTGTCAGAGAAACTAGATGGATTGGAACTAAGGTCAGAGAACACTCGATATATGATGGTACCTCAGAACTTGATAGTTTTCTGGTCAACATGGAATAAAATATAGCAGAGGATCAAAGGATCTTAGTGTTGGATTTATCCCTCTAGAACACCCCTACTAGATGGTGGACTAATCACAAAGCCCTAGTTGAGAACTAGGACGATGTGAAGCAAGCTATCCGATATAGATTTTAAGATAAGGAGCATATAGAATCAAAGATGCAGATGAATTTCCAAGTTGTGAAACTGTTCAATGGACAGCCTGATCCTAAAGAACATATTGAATAATGCGTGAGACAGTGGCAAGTTGCGGAAATACCACCTCGCTTGTGGTTTCAAGTATTTCCCCAGTCACTATGTCCAATACCGAAATCTTGGTACACACATGAAGAAACCATAAGAAAGACCAGCCACTAGAAAACTTTTGTAGATCAATTTTGCAAGGACTTCTTGTTTACAATTAAGTGCCCTGAGCTTAAAGTAGTCCTGCAAAGAATTAAAGAATTCATTTTTACAGATACTAGTGAACGGAAATCAGACCTGGTGGTATGTGCAAAGCATAGCCAAGAAATTCAGTCTAACCTTCACCTAAACTTGAACAAGAGACCTATAGAATTCTATAATATTGAGAAGGATTTGGAAAACCGAATGATTTAGAAGAATTGAGAAACTTAGCCATTAAGGAAATAGAAGGAAGCATAGAAATACAAAACATTATACCCAACCAAACTGGTGGTTCTTATAATTATCCATTAAAGTTGCACAAAGTCAATATAGGGACAAAAAAGCAACCTAAGATAGCTATGGTAGGATATTAATGGGATGAGAAAACTAGCCAATAAATACATAGCCTATTGCGAGAGTATGAGGACATGTTACCAAAGTCATTTTCAGAACTAAAAGAGATTAAAGGAGCTATGGGAGAGATGAAAATTGAACTAAAACCAGGATCAAAGCGTGTAAGGAATATACCATATCGCCTTAACCCCAAAGTGAAAGAGAAGGTTAAGAGGGAAATAGACAAGATGTTGGAAGCCAAACTCATTTTTGCAGTGGGAGAAGCATAATGGGTTCGACCAATAGTCATCCAGAGAAAGAAAGGCACATAGGACATTAGGGTCTATGTAGACTACAGAAGCCTTAATTCTTCATGTGTGCATGACCCTTTCCCAACACCTTTTAYTRTTGAGGTGCTAAAACAAGTTGCGGGGAAAGAATCTTACTCATTTATAGATGGATTTTCTGGGTATCACCAAGTAAGGATTACTTAAGAAGACAAAAATAAGACCACATTCATAACATAATGGGGCTCATTGTCATATAATGTGATTCCCTTCGGCCTAAAGAACGCCCTTGCATGTTTTTCCCAGATTGTAATAAAAACTTTCCGAGAATTCATCCACAAGTTTATAGAAGTTTATATGGATGATTAGATGATATAAATTCTGCTGAAGGAACATGTAGCGCTATTATGTATGATGTTTGACAGATCTAGATAATTGCAGATATAGTTAAACCTCATAAAGTGTATCTTTTGTGTGCCACATGGAAATTTGTTAGGCCACATAGTATTTTGAGAAGGAGTACCAGTAGACCCAACCAAAGTTGCAGTTATTGTGAACATGCCTCCACCTACGAGCGCTAAGAAATTGTGCTCCATGCTGGGGCACACATGGTAACATGGTCTTATCGTAGGTTTATCAGAAGATATGAAAACATTACTGCACCTCTAGAAAATCTACTAAAGAAATCCAAAGTGTTCCAGTGGTCTCCAGAGTGTCATAAAGCATTCGATATCCTGAAGGAAAATATTAGCACAACACCTATTATGATATTCCAGAACTAGGAAAACAAATTTCATGTGAACGTAGACACATCAACTATTTCCCTGAGATCCATCTTGGCACAACCAGAAGATGGAGCCATGGATCATCCTATCTATTTTGCTATCAGGAAGTTTTCGCAAGTTATGCGCAACTATACAACCACATAAAGGTTTGGATTAGCTATGATTTACGCTCTACATAAGTTTAGACATTATTTGTTAGGATCTCATTTTAAGTTGTTTACTGATCATTCTGCATTAAAATATCTAGTTAACAAACTTATTCTGGAAGGAAGAATTTGTCGATGGTTGTTACTGTTTTAGGAATTTTCATTTGAAGTGATCATTAAACCTGGAAGATGAAATGTAGGGCTCGATCACTTGTCTAGATTAGAGTCAGGAGAAAGTGGCAGAGTAGTTGATGATCAAATCCTAGATGTAGACCTATTCTGGGTTGAGGCCATACAAGTATACATGGAAGACATAGCAATATTCTTAAGTACATGATCCTGCCCATAAATGTACTCCGCAACTCAGAAACGTCATATGGTGCTTAGAGCAATGGACTATCAATTGATTATGGGGAAATTGTATAAGTTGGGCCTAGATAATATCCTCAGGGGATGTGTCTTAGCGCATGAAAGACAAGACATACTATGGGAGTGACATAGTGGAGTTGTGGGGGGTCATGTTGGAGGAAAGGCCACTACGCAGAAAGTCCTCCAAGATGGAATATGGTGGTGTTGGATTAATGATAGGGGGGGTGAATGAGTAATAGAGAAATTCAATCATTTTTAACCACAATATGCAAGTGTTATATCAATGTATCATTATCATCCAATAGTTGCAGAGTAAATAAACAATGAACACATTAGGGGAAATTTGGTTGAAAAATGGTCCTACCAACCCTAATACAAATTCCATGTCATCATGTATTAGCCAATCGAAATATTCTAAAATTTAAAAGAGTTGCATGTCTTAAACAATTTTTTATTATATAATTTGGAGATAGTCACATTTTTTTAATAATATATTGTGTATACTCTACACGTAATCTCTGCCCCGGCTGCCCAAAATTCAAAATTGTCTTGGTTGTCGAGCATCCAATTAATGTTCTATCCCATTATCCAATAATTATAATAAATGAAGGAAACATTTTATTGAATAAATATTAATGCATTTATAGGCTTCACATTACAAACATTATTTGGCGTGTTTTAATGCATTAGGGTCAGCTGGGACGGAAGTAAAATACTTATATGCGCTTGTTCAGAGGTTCAGAGGTTGCAAAAAGGTGCACTGAAGGAGCATAATTTAGTAGCTAGAAATCCACACTCTGTTGTTGAGATGAGAAAGATTCATTGTCACTACCATACAGGCTGAGGGTTACTACAGTCCTTGTAGATGCTGCTTGAGGGTTTGGTGGGGTTTTTCCATCTTTGAAAGGAGGTTCTGAGGTGTCATTCCATCCCTAGTAACCCTTGTGAGGAGGTTTGAACCTTGCAATTGCTTCATGGAGAAGGGTCAAACCCTAGATTTGTCAGCATAGTGCAGACAAAGGACAAAGGGGAGCTGACAGAAGGACAACAAGGGAATTCTGGAGGACTGGAGTTTTTCCAGGAGTCCTTTAAGCACATGTTCATTTGTTTATTGTTGTGGTAGATACTAGGGTTAACTATGGTGTATTTCTGTTATAAACTGCTTCTATAATAACAAACAAATTGCGGGTAATTGGATTATGTGACCAAATTCGGACATAGTTACCAAATTTGACCGAATCGATGAATTAAATTTGAAAATTTGCCAATTTGGTCGATTCGGCCAAATTGTTTGCCCCCAGAAAATCCTAGCATTGTGTTTTATTATCATGTGTTCGTCTCTTCCTTTGTTGTGCTTTGTGGATGATTTTCTTTATTTGGATCTCATGGTAGCCATTTTTCTTGAACACATCAAGGATATGTTTTATTACTTAGTCCAAGTGTTCTTCATTGGAAACATTAAAAACATGAGTTGCAATAGTAATGATGATGCCAATATTTTGTGTAGGATGATAGTGAGAGTTATCATTGAGATATATATTAGTATTTGTCTTCTTTTGATAAAATTGATGGGACATAGAGATATCATATTTCTTAGAAGCCAAGACATCCAGAAAAAGGTAGTCAACCATTTTCTGTTATTTCCATATTAAAATTGATGTATTCAGATTGGTTGTTGGTATGGTTCAATAATTCATACTACTTATCTCTTCCATGTGGCCAAATTGTGTTGGTGTCATCAACATATCTCTTCCAAACTTTTGTTTTCAGGGGATGAGTATTGATAGAAATTATTTCAAAATTATCCATGTATATGTTGACAACAATAGGGGATAAAGGTGATCCCATGGACACACCTTCGAATTGTTCATAGATATCACCATAGAAACTAAAGTATGTCGATTTTATACATATTTGTACAAGGCCTGTCATTTCAATATCGATAACATTTTTTAGAAACTTCAATAGCTTCATCTACAAGACCTTTGTGATCAAAGAAACTGCATCAAAACTCACCTTGATATCATGCTCTTCCATCTTTAGATATTTGTTGTTATCATCAAAATATGTTGATTCCTTAATAAATGAAGAAGTATGTCCAACTAGAGGAGTGAGATTTTTTTTCAACGTATTTTGCAACATTATAGGTGGGTGAGCTAATGGTGTTCATGGTAGGTCTGAGTGGGGCTCCTTCTTTATGAATATTAGGAAGACCATAAGTGTAAGGCATGGTGACTACACTAAGTGTTAGCTTCTTTATCTAGTAATCATCAAGAGATGAGGCATTAATTGCATTCTCGACTTCCTTCAAAATTCTTTTGCCAGTATCCTTTTCAATCTTTTGTATCTACCACTAGTTGTAAGATGTACTATCTTTTTTCTGTGGTAGTCCCTTGTATTCAAAATGATTGTTTCATTTCCCTTATTCACTTTTAGGATTTTAATATCCCTATTGCATTTGGTATTTTTTAATTCTTCTATTTCTTTGTGACTAGTCTTACTTCTTATAGGTTTGGCCTTCCTAAAAGAAACAACACACTATTGTCTTATTTCCCAAGAACTATTGAAGGGGAGAGTTTTAATTAAGTCCTCTATGTAGCATATAATATTCTCGTATGGAATATTTTTTGGTGCTACAACTTTAGTCCCTTATACAATAATTTAAAGACATAGTCATCCAATGTGTGCCTCAATAAGTTAACAACACTTCTTCCCTTTATATTGCATCTTTACCCATCAAATTCATCATTTTATGGTTGCTTACAAATCCATGTTCTAGCCTACCACATTTGGCTCTTCTCTAGCTCCACATATTTATTGATATGCTTCTTTGTAGATATTTTAAAATCCTTTTACTCCTTGGCAATGGGGCTAGCTTCAAATATATTTAATATTTGAATACCCAACATGCTAGAGAGATTTAGATAAAGAATTAGTAGTTGTCTAGAAATATAGTCCAAACTATACCACATCCTCTTTATCTCATTTTTAACTAATTTTGTTCTAGTGTTCTTGAATATTTCCAAATTTATTTGATTATGAAAGTGGTGTTTWATCCATGMAATTTTAGGAATGATATTKTTTTCACGACATCACTTAAGAAAGGTTAGGTCCACCATTCTTCAAGTCCTTCTCAATTACATTTTTTCAAGCAGGTGAGTCTCTACTATTATTTCCCTTCCATGGAGGGAATTAATAATATTGTTTATAGGTAAATTACAAGATTTTTGGAAAACCTACATCCCTATTATTTATTCCAACATTTCTAGCCTTTGATACAAGGCCCATGATCAGAGAGAAACCAACAAATAATACATTTGGTGTGGTTGAAGATGAGATAGCGAACCATGTGATATAAATAAAAAAAATTACTTTTATTAACAAACCCAAAACCCTAGGGAATGACGATCTCAAAGACAAACAATAACCAAAGGATTAACCAATGAAGAAGGTTAAGGAATAAAAACAAAAAAATAAACAACATTGATTAAAGAAGAAAAAATTGAGGCTTTATTTTGCAGATGACAAGTTTCTAAGTGTTATGATAGTTTCCAACCGTCATCTC
>JZKD02S1961642.1:280481-297696 GCA_000966675.3 Picea glauca
CTATGTGTGGGTTAGGACCCTAACATGTCTTCCCCCTTAAAAACAACCTTGTCCTCAAGGCTTGAGATGTGGAAACTACTGCAGAATGGTAGCTGGTTCCCAAGTGGCATCTGCTAGATTCGTATCTTTCCACTAGACTAGCACTTCCTTGATGGTTCTCTGACGCAGGAGACACTCACGCTGGTCCAAAACTGCTTCTGGCTATAGCCAAATGGATCCTTCTTCAGCTAACTCAGGAAGGTTGGTTTGAATTTGGCACCTAGTTCCAATCACCTTCTTTAAGCATGAAACATGAAAAACTGGATGTAGCTTCGCCTAACTGGGCAGAGCTAACTGATATGCGACTTGTCCCACATGCTTGAAAAATGTATAGGGACCATAAAATTTGGGTGCTAGCTTCTGACAATGCTCGACCTTGAGGGAAGTTTTCTTGTATGGTTGCAGTCACAGAAACACATGATCCCCTTCTGCAAATTGACGTTCAGAGTGACCTTGATCTGCTTGTTGCTTCATGCGATTTTGTTCCACGACCAAGTTCTCTTTAAGGGTATGAAGAATATCCTCTCGAACTGTAAGTGTTTGGTCAACCGCCTAGACCTTCGAGGTACCCGGTAAGTATGAGAGAATTGAAGGTGGCTTTTATCCATATACCGCTTCAAAAGGAGTCATGCGAGTAGTTGTATCGTAGGAAGTGTTGTACCACCATTCGGCTAGGGGTAGCCATTAAGCCCACTGATGTTGTTTTTCAGAGGAAAAACACCTCAGATATGTTTCCAAACACTTGTTGATAACTTCCGTTTGACCATCAGTCTAGGGATGATAAGCTGTGCTGAGATGCAATTGGGTGCCCTGGAGCTTAAACATTTCTTGCCAAAAATTGCTTGTGAAAGTTGGGTCATGATAAAAAACAATAGAGTGCGGCATGCCATGAATATTGAAGACCTGGTCCATGAAAAGTTGAGCCACTTTGGATGCAGTAAATGGGTGTTGAAGAGAGTATAAATGAGAATACTTGGAAAGTAAATCCACAACCACCATTATGACTGATTTATTCCCTGATTTGGGTAAGCCGATAATAAAGTCCATAGAGATATCCTTCCAAATAGCTGGTGGAATCAGAAGAATATGTAGTGTGCCCAGAGATTTGATTGTTTCTCCCTTGTTGCATTGACACACCTCACATTCAGCGACAAAATTATGGATGTCCTGTTTCATACCATCCCAGAAAAAAGAACGTTTGACTCTATCATATGTTTTGGTGAACCCTGAGTGCCCCGCTGTGGGTGTAGCATGAAGCTCATAAAGTACCGTGAATTTAATCTTTGATTGTTTACTTAAATCAAAATGGCCTTTTTATCGAAGCTCATCCTAGAGCCAAGAGTACCGTAGGGAAGCCGGAGCCTTGGTTTGCAATTGTTGGATCAGATGCGAACTTTTGGGATCTTGAAGCCATTCCTAGCACACAGCTTGGAGCCAATCGGGTACAATGAAGGAAAGAGAAAAAAGGGATCCTTCTTCTTCATATTTTTGAGACAGTTCATCCGCCACTACATTGTCTTTTCCCTTCTTGTAAATGATCTCATAATCATAACCAAAGAGATTAGTCACCCATTTTTGTTTCTCCTGGGAGGAAATGCGTTGTTCCAGAAAGTACTTGAGGCTTTGATGGTCGGTCTTGATTTGGAAGCGTTGCCCCAAGAGATAAGGGTGCCACAGATCAACGACATGCAGAATAACCAACATTTCCTTTTCATAAATGGGTTTTCCTAGATTCCTTTCAGACAGTTGCTTGTTGGTGAAGGCCAAAGGTTGACCCTCTTGCATAAGGACAGTGTCGATTCCTTTCCCTGAGGCATCACATTCCAACACAAAGGTCTTTTTGAAATCAGGAAGGGCTAGAACCAGAGTGGTGCACATGGCCATCTTCAAGGTTTGAAAATCTTGAGCAGTGGATAGAGTCCAAGTGAAAGAGTTCCTTTTGAGGATAGCAATGAGAGGTTCTGCAATATTTTCGTAGTTCTTAACAAAATTGCGATAATACCCTGTTAAGCCCAGAAATCCACGCAAGATTTTGAGAGTCTTTGGGTGCGGCCAATCTTGCATAGCTTCAATCTTTTTCGGATCCACCCTGATGCCATTCTTGCCAACCAGATTAGCCAAGTATTCTACTTCTGAGGCACCAAAATCACATTTATACTGCTTCAAGAAAAGTTGGTGCTGGGAGAGGAGATGGAGAACTTTATCCACATGACTAAGATGGTATGTCCATGTTTTTCTATAGATGAGGATATCATCAAAGAAAACTAAGACAAAATGACGGAGAAAGGGACGTAAGACATGATTCATGAGGCTTTGGAAGGTGGAGGGGGCATTACGCAAGCCAAAGGGCATGACCAAAAACTCATAGTGGCCCTCATGAGTGTGAAAGGTCATCTTGGGAATGTCTGCCTCTTTCATATGTATCTGGTGATAGCCTGAGTGAAGATCAAGTTTTTTAAATAATTGGGCACCACTCAATTCATCCAGGAGGTCATCAATGACAGAAATGGGAAATTTTTCTTTAATGGTCAGTTTGTTGAGGGCACGGAAGTCAGGACACATTCTCCAAGAACCTTCTTTCTTCGGGACCATGACTACAGGAGAAGAGTAAGGGCTCGTACTAGGGCGGATAACATTTGCATTAAGGAGTTCCTGGACCATTTTATCAATTTCATTTTTTTGTGATAAGGGGTGGCGATATGGACGGATATTAGGGGGAAGGGTTCCAGGTACAAGGGGAATGGAATGATCATGAACACCTTGGGAAGGAGGGAGGCCTTGGGAAGTGTAAAATACCATTTGATGTTTAGAAAGGAGAGCTTGGAGGTCATGTGGCACCGAGGGTGTCTTTGTTTCTTGAATGGCATGGAGTTGGCAAATGACACCAGAATGACCTTTTTTTAGCATCTTTTCCATGCGATGGGAACTAATGAACTCAGGTGAACCAATAGTGATGCCTTGGAATTTATATTGGTGGCCTTCCTAGTCAAATTGCATGGTTAGTGCCTTAAAATCCATGAGAATGGGACCCAAAGTTCTTATCTAGTCTACACCCAACACAATGTCACAACCACCCATGTTGATAGCAAACATATGGGATTTTAGGTAGTAGTCACTGATTTGGAGATGCAAATTTTCACAGCGCCCTCCACATTTCATGGAACCACCATTGGCAATCATGATTTGGAAATTGTTGACAGCATGGATGTAGCAATGAGTTTCTTGGGCAATGCGGCGATGAATAAAATTATGGGTGCTTCCACTATCAACCAGAATGATGACCTTCCGATGGTTGATGTAACCGATTAACTTGAGGGTTTGGGGAGTGGAAAATCCAGTGAGAGAATTGAGGGAAATGACGGGTTCTACTTCGGGAGGGTCTAAGGGAGGGGTTATGTCAGTGATTTCAGGTGACTCAGACACAAGGGGAGTTTCAACATCCTCTTATGAAATATCCTCAGAGATGGCCATCAAAATCTTTTGTTCCTTACACTTGTGTCCTGGGAAATATTTGTCATCACAATTATAACAAAGGTCTTTGATTTTGCGTTCAACCATTTCAGCCCTAGTCAATTTTTGGATTTTTAATGAGGCGGAGGGAGTAGTGGGAGTGACGGGTTTAGGGTGAAGGATAAAGGAGGGTTTTCGGTTTTGAGATGATACAACATGTTATGCTTCTTTAGCTCTTTTAGTAGCCTCCACCCAAGTTGAGGGTCGATCCATGAGGACATGGGCCCGAATCTCCTCCTTGAGGCCAATAATAAAACACTCTCGAAAGAAAGCATCGGTCATGCCCTCTGTTCGAAAATCCAGGTGCTCAAAGGAAACTATGAAGTCTTCTACTGTTCCGAATTGTTTCAACTTTGTCAAATGACCCAAATGGTTGGTGTCCATGTCAAAGCATTCATAAAGCTTAGTCACAAATTGGGTCCAATCAATATACCCTTGACGGGAAGTTTTTCTCCATTGCCACCATTGCCAACGTTATTGATCTAGATGGAGAACGCCATACTGGAGTTTGGCCAAGTCATCTGTAATGCCGTATAGAGAGAAATAATGTTCCATTTGGGTTACCCAACTAGTGGGGTCCGAGCCATCAAATTTGGTCATGTCCACCCATGGAAGGTGTATGTCATGTTGAAAGCGATGGGAATAAAATGTATGGGAATGGGAGGAAGTTTCGCCTTCATTATTTGGAGGTGCTTCAAAGAAATGGCCATCTGTAGGGATCTTCAGTTTGGTGCAGAGTGATGCAAAGACAGATTCAAGCTGGGTGGTCATTTCTTGTTTGACTTCCTCCATTGAGGATTACATGGTTGTATTTATGGTAGCATTGATGGACGAATCGATGGAGGCAACAGTAGCACTGAGTTGTTTCACTTCTTTTTGGGGTTCTAGGAAACCAGATTGCATGGTGTTGAAGCGAGCTTCCAGGTCTTGGCTATGGGTATGGGCCATGAGGATGGGTGAACTGAAAAGGGGTGGGCGGGGTAATTTTTTTTTCTGAAAAATGATATGGATGAATGTGATATAGGCGGAGAGATGAATCCAATGGAATAGGTCTCAAGAATACTGTAGTGATGAAATCCCCAAATGTTTAACCAGAAAGAGATGTGTATTTACTTGGCAACCCGAACACAGTTGCACGACAATAGATCTGATCTATTTTAATTTGTTTATGTTTCTGTCCCCCAAGGGTTAGGTATTCAAGGGTTCTACAGACAAGGGTTTGCCCTGTGCTATATCTCTCTAATATACATCCGGGGTCCAACAGTAGTACTCGGCCCAATATCTCAGGGCACTAACTAAGGAGGATAGACCGTACCCTTAGTTGTACTATCCGACTACCCAGGTACTAGAGAGTATCTTCCCGAGTGTTGTTCTCGATGACACTATAGCAGTCTGGCGGCCGATAGGTTTATCTAAAAAGGGCTTCAGAAAATCTAGGTCGATCTGTACATAGGTACTATCTGATGCGCTACCACTCGAAGGGGTACCAACGGGGGTTACAAGGGTGGCCAATAGATGTGCGCTTAAGAACCACTTGTATTTCCTGCATGTATCAATCCCTCAACCGTGGGTTTATGCGCGTAACGACAGATCTCTATGGTTTAAAGACGCCGAAATACATCTCTACCCCGAAAAAAAAATACCACAATTTCTTCCAAGGAAAGTGCTCTGATGCCACTTGCAAGATACCAAATATAATAAATATGCAGAACACAAATAAAATGCTAGAAATGGTAGAATAACAATAATATATCCAACATAATCTCCACAATAACACATAAATGATATAAGAACAACAACAGAAATAACACTTTGATTCAGAAAGCAATGTTCACATGCCTCTTCAAAGGGGCAACCTCCAATCGAGTAGCGCTCTGTTACAATAATCTCCAAGCTAGGGTTTTCATACCCTCGACCCTTATTTATACTAAATATGTCTATCAAGAGAAGTATATAGAGGAAGATCCTTCTAGAAGAGAAAGCTTCTATTAGGTCTTCTTACATCCACCTTATTCTATTTTATTGAAAGGCCTTATTAATATTGACCTTTATTACATCTGAATATATTGATCTACCTATGTGCGGGTTATGACCCTAACAGAGTTCGAACTCATAAATAGTTATCCTCAAATGCTTTTTGTACAATAAAGTCATTAAAGTTATCGAGCTCCAATGCAATAGAAAGGAGCAAGCTAATCATGGAGATTTCCTCCCTTCTAGGCAATTGTTTTCCATCATGTCAACTCTTAGTTTGTTACCTTTTTAAGACCTGCAGTTACATTTTCTCTCAGCTTGGTCTCTTGAAATACTACATTCATGCATGCTTTATGGCCACTTGTACCATCGATGGAAATATGGAATGGTCTAGGTAGTGGCAAAGAAGTATCTTGAGGCAAAGGATTTGGTGAAACTGGAACAAATGAGGAACTATTTTCCATAAATTATGTAACTTTCACTCCATTTGGCTTCCAAGTTGGTCCTACAAGATAATCCCATTAGGCCTGACACAACAAAACTCCTTTAAATATTTTTTCCCCCTCAACACTAATTGCTATAATTTCTCTTGTTGATAAGATAAATAACTAGATTTGGCCAAGGAATGTGCCTACTATCACAAACTCATCATTGCTGCCAAATAGAAGTATGAAAAAAATGACTTTTTGGAGAATCCCAAGGCTTTGTTGATCCCGCTGATGTAAAAAAACACCTGTGTCATCCTTAAATATTATAGACTGTGGTTTTATAACTTATTTCCAGCTAGTTTCAAGCCCTATCCTACCTTTTTAAATCCCTATTTCATCTGTATCCTACCTATTATTTTCTGATTCAAGCCCTATCTCTACTCCCTCTCTAATCAATTTATGAAATTATTGTTCCTTGTTGTTCTTTCCAATTATAAGGATGTTAGGATTTTATGGGTAGTGTTTGTTGATTACAGAGGTCTTGTAGCTCCTATTTTTGGATTATGTATTTCATTCTAACTTTTCTAAAATCCCCAAGAAACAAACCTAAAAGATAGGGGGATTAACAATCCTTGTTGTTGTGTTCACTGTAAATAAAATGATGAATCTCTCTCACTCATTACTTCCACTTGTTCAGGAGGTATAGGATGCTACTTCATTTATAAGGAGATTTCATTTTTCTTCTATGATGGTTCTCATTGTAGAACAACCTTTGATGCTCGAGCATATTTATACATTAATGGATGTAAGGGGAAAGGAGTCTTGAGAAGTGTTTTGAATTTGTCACTTAAAATGTTTCTGTTGAAGGTGGCTTCATAAGAATAAAACATTTTTTCAAGAGTTGATTTCAATGTTTAAAGATGTTATCACTGAAATTTCGTTCGCAAATGGTTACAGGAATTCAGCATCTTCAAATAGTTATGAGGTCACCCATGGACCAAAATTACCACAAAAACATTTCCAAAGGGTCAAAAACTATGCAACCAATGCTAAAATTAAAGGGCACTATGATGACATAGGGAGCGTGCGAGCATGCATGAAATAGAAACGCAGAAATTGTGCACGATGCGCGACTGTTGTCACAAAAATACGTGCACCTGAGAAACGATGCATTTATGAGAGTGGTCAGCCTCCCACCCACTTCTGGTTCATCTTCCAAGTTTATTTGACACTCAAATCTAGACTGGATTCGACTGGGTGGCTAGTCAAAGACCTAGAAATGCCCTAATTAGCTTCTTTACACAGTACAAACTGGTTGGACAATACCTCAAAGGAATGCTATAAAAAGGCCATGGATGCACTTCATTTTTCAAGGAATTTCATAGAAAAGTTATGATGCTACTATTCTCTTGAGGAATCCTCTATTCTCACCAAGAGGATACTAGCATCATTGCATTGAGAAATGCATCTCACCCCTTGAGTGGATTAGCAAGGAATTATTTCACCATTTTCATTTTAATTTTCAAAGTTGTAAGAAGAACTTATTTGTGGGGGTCCAAAGAGCCCTCCCATGGAGGAAGAAGGGACTCATAGTCCTCTTTCTTCTTGGTGTATTCTTTCACTAATATCAACCTTACCATTTGTGACATGGGTCTTATTGTTTCTTTTGTCCTTATGTCCCTATGTTCATTAGTTTAGTTGTTTTTTTATTTATTAGTTTAATTCTTAGTTGTTCTTTTATATTTCTTTCTCTAACCCTTTTCCTTACAGCTGTCCTGCTTAGCAAACCCAACTAAGCTTGCAATCACCTCTATTTTTCTTACTAAGGTGACTAAAGAGGTGCAACAGATTGGTGACTCCACTGGGGAAAGGTATCAATTTCCTACCCCATTTGGGTTTTTCTAGCTCTTCTTTTGGTTTATTTAATGTACAGGTTCATTAACTGGCCCAAGTCGACCTGCAAAACATCCTATTCCAAGTTGAATTGAGAGAATTCCATCTGAATTTTTTCTTCACGGGCGTGTGTCTATCGTACACGGGTTTTCTTGCCCACAGACGTGCATCGTGCGCACATGCACCTAAGTCACAGTTCTATTCTGTGCACTTGCGCCCAAGAGGTCATTTTGGTCTGCGCACAGGCGCTCAGTGCGCTTCTGTCTCCACTGAGACCCGTGCACCTGTGCAAAAATTACACATTGTAAGGTTTTTTTTTGTGATTTGGGGAAGGTCCCTAGCCTTCTTAATAGTGATTTCATGCATGTTTAAGCTACACCACACTTAGTTCCCTATTCATATAAAGGGATTAGTCAAAACACATAGGCACTTAGGAGGTTTAAAATCATTTTTTCCTCTTGTTGCTTTCATTTTGCCACATGGATGGCTTTCTTTGACTAAATATATAAGTTGGAAATCATTTGTAATCACATATAAATTGCATTGGGACTAGAAGTTGGATAGCAATCACTTAGTATGCTCTTCTCTCGCGCCTCCAAGCGACCTTGAGAATCAGAAAAATATTGTGGGGCGATTTCATCTCCCTTAAGAAGATTAAAACCTTTAGGAGAGGACAACAACCCTTCTTGGGACTCCTCTTAGTTTATTTTTTCAAACACATCTTAGGATTGTAATGAGCCCATACATGCCCACATGCTACAAAGATAGAATAGTGTTGAAATTTACTTTCTTAGATCAAATCACTAGGGAAGTTTAAAGGTTTTGTAACAGGCCCACACATGCCCACGTGATCACAATCTAGGATAGTTTCAAAGCTTTTCTTAGATTAAATCACAATAGGTAGTTAAAGGAATAGTAACGGACCCACATGTCCACATGTTAGCTTCCTAGGGACTTTTGAATTACGCAAGGTTGTACCAAAGGCATTTAGTTAATTAGGTAATCAACACTTGTAAGGACCAAGCGAAGTCCACATGTAGCAAGGTGACACCTAATTCATTAAAACATTGGCACACTTTCACTCATTCACACACAAAAGTCACTTATCACTCACATAGTTTTTTCTCGAAACGTGGAGGTCAAAGTAAGTTTCCTCCAAAGGGATTTCGAAACAACCCACCCTTTTTTTGACGAAACTATCCACTCCCATTTTAAATTCAACGAGGTTGGTTCACACCCCCAACCTCCCAAACAACCACATCTAAATTTTTTCTAAAAACTCGCTAATTTTTCCTCCACAGGAGGTGCGAAAAGAAATTTTTTAATCTAGGTAGGATTTCGGGGATAGGCATCCAAATAAATCCTCGTTATCTAGTTCTCTCATTATCAAAACAATAGAAGTTGTCAAATGGGGAACTAAAAATCCTCCAAGTCAAGTGTTCCTAACACCATAAGGTAGGGAGATACCCGTGAAGGGTTGAAGGCCAAGGTTTGGTTGTTCTGTGCATCCCCCCTTGAGGCACCCACCTCTTGGACGGGATCCAGCCCGTGACCCATTTCTTAGGCCGAAAAATCTAAATGTCGCACTTTGACCGAGGTACCTAGTGACCAAAATTTAGGACATCTACCCAGGTGGAAATTGTGGGTTGCAATTGCACCTTGATCAGATTTTGTGTGGCTATTGGGAAATATCGCCAGCTCTTTCGGGATATGCCCCCTTTACCCCTCATTATAACCGGTTATTTCATCCTTCACTAGTTTCTCTTTTAGTGACTTCAGACCGCACTGTTGAGTACTATTGGAAGGTCCAGTGCTAATCGAGAGGAAGGACATTACGTATTTTAGGACACGAGAATTTGTTTTCTTTGTTTCCCACACGGACAAAACCCCCTTATCCACATATATGTTTCTTTTACTTTATGTATGATGCACTTCTTATTACATGCTGATTTAGATATATATTGTGCTAAGTTCAAAAAATTACAACAAAGGCTCTTGTTTCTTTATTACTCTCACCACCATTTGCAAACATTCACTTAGCTAGTCAGACATCATAGGGGACCCAAAGAATCCTCGTCGTTCCAGACGCTTGCTAAATATCCCTCCTATCTTAGGGGGAGTGTCTGGTTTTGCCCACTCATCGACACCACCTTCTCACACTCCAGTGAGTGCCACTGTCTTATTATTAGCCTTGCTTGGTTCCACATTACTTGGGTCCACTTCCCAAGGTCCTCTGTCCACTTGCTCTCCTTTACACAGAAGCGGGGGACCAACTTCCTCTCAAGGGGGAAGTACCAACCCACCTAGTCCCCCTCAAGGGTCAGATTTACAAAACCCTCCTACCATGGCTGGAGCTAATCCTACACAAACACTCCTGATGCCATATTTGGCCTCTCTTAACATACCAGATCTAAGCAAACTTACCAATGATCCTATATTGCATGAACCCACATGGCCTGCAATGCCCACCAAAATACCTTCAGACATCCCCAAGTTTGAAGGAAAGGCAGGGGATGACCCTGCCAATCATGTCATGACTTTCCACCTATGGTGCTCTTCCAACAGCATCATGGATGATTCCATCAGACTTAGATTATTCCAACGCACACTCACTAGCCCATTAGCCAAATGGTATGTAGATGAAAAATCGAGGTCCCATGTGACTTTCGAGTCCTTGGCCAAAGCATTTTTTACCTTCTTCCAATTACCAATCCACCATGACAATGGTCTGGAACTACTCTCTAATTTCAAACAAAACTCAGCCACACATATCGATGATCACATTCATGAGTGGCATAGGCGATGTAGTTTGTGCAAAGCAGAAACCACCAAACAACAATGTCTTGACTAGTTTCTTAGATCACTTGTCTCTCTCCTCGGTAAGGATGTAGCTTCCACCTTCCCTCAATCAGAAGAAGAAGACATTAGTAAAGCTCAACAATATGACCTCATCTATTCATAGTCAGGGTACTTGTACACTGTACTTCCTAATCTCCCAAAACCATTTGGCCAAGACAAACACGGGATGTCTCACTCAACAGACGAACTGATTGGTAATACTACTCACCACAGTACACAACCCCAACAACCACCAAAGTATGGAACACCTCAATATCCACCAGCATATGGGGGCACCTCTTATTTTCCCCACCCCCTTATCAACAACCATATCCTGTTGCTATGCATCCACCCATCAGGTGGCCACTGTCGGAACCCCCCATACAACCACCTATTCAAACAAGTTCTAGTACCCCCTGTACCTCAATTTATAGTACTAGAGAAAGCACCATGCCTTCCTATGTACCTTACGAATCGTTACCTCCACAGAATCCATACTTTCCATTTTCTGGTCCCCCGCAACCCATGGCTCCCCCACATCCTCATGCTGGGGTGAATTTTGTTCAACCCTCTCCCGTTCAGCAATATCAAAATTTCGAAAAGATGAATACGGAAAATCCAACCCACCCATCGAATAATGAAAAAAAGAAAGGAAGAAACAGGAACAACAACAACCCAGGTCAAGGTGGAAATCAACCCCTACAGAACCAACCTACTAGGGGCAACCAGAACCAAGGGAATCAGAACCCCCAGGGGGGAAACAACAATAGGCATCAAGGGAGAAATAACAATGATGTTAAAACCAACTTCCTGTGTGCCCTTTGCGGTGAGTTCGGTCATTATACTCATCATTGCCCCCAAATTTCTGATTTCAAATGGTTGAAAGACTCAAGCAGTCTACCACATCCTCTACCACCACCCGCCCCTCAGCAGGCCCCACAACAATATGTGCAACAACCCCCCCAAGACATGCTGCAAAATCCCATTCCACACCAAGGTGTGATGAACACTCAACAAGAGATACAGCCTACCCCACCACAATTTTGACAGTACCTCAATCCAAACAATCTAGCAGATCGTATGATCCTCCTCACCAGTGAGGAAGAAATCTTTTTGCAAACACATAATCTTCAATACAAGGCACTCACTGAGTCTCCTCCCATTGCCCCAAAAACAATACCCACACGAACGGGACCCCCATTGGTGATTCCGCACCCTAACGCAGAACCACCGCTTTGCATCCCTCGCATCCCATTATGCAGGAATGTCCTCAACCCACAAGCTAGAGCAGCTCATAATTACAGTTTGGTTGATGACTTAGCACAACCTCCAGCTGCCATGTCAGTCTTAGAGGTCCTTCAAACTTGTCCCACTCAGTGGAATTCATTACTTTCCACCTTGGGGGTAGTCAACCCCACAGATACTCGCCTCATCACATTTGATCTCGAAAGTGGAGAACCTAGACTCCCCACTCTAATCGCTTTTCAAATACTAGTGAAAATTCAAAACATAACAATTCATCGGTGCATCATCGATGAAGGTGCATCCACATGCATTATGTCCAAGTCTATATGGAAGAAACTTGGTTCCCCAAAACTCATACCATCTGCCATTACTTTATGAGCTTACGACGGAAGACCATCGCCTCCTGAAGGACTCTTCCAAAATGTCCCCTTAGAACTCGGAGGTAATACCATTCTCATCGACATTGAGGTTATCAATGCCCCACTCAATTACAATATCCTGTTCGGTCGTAGCTACATGTACACTATGAAGGTAGTTTCCTCTTCCGTCTTTCGAATGATGATGTTCCCCCATAACGGGAAGATCATTACCATTGACCAAGTCTCACATTATGAGCCTAACCCTTCTGCCAACATCGATAACATTCTCCCTCTCATTCACACCAGTCATGACGCATACCCACTCATCAAAATGGGTCCCAGGATTTTCAAAGACCCATCATTATTAGGAACTTACCATGGTGCATCACCGCTCCTTCATCCTTCCAATCAAGTATGTGTCATATCATCCAATGGAACTGACATAGCAGATACCCATCCTCCTCAGGAGGCTTCTATCATATCTGATGTCCCACTAGTCACAGAGCTCCCCCCTCATGAGCCTCTTGCGCACTCGTCGACTCCACATGGTCATGAGTCCACCTCTCCCCAAGGCCATATCCCAATTTGGGAAATAGTTCCCCAAGCCATTACTCAAATCCCCTTCTTTTACCCTCCACCAGGTGTACAATATTTCCAGGTAGCCGTAATGTTTACCCTCCCTAATATGGTGTTAGCAATTCCAGTTTGGTATTTACATCCACCAAAGATGGTCACTTGGCCATCCCTTCCCCCAAAACAAAAGGAATCCCAATGATGATTCCCATACTCACTCCCACCATACCCTCTACAACCCCACTCACTACCCTCCCTACCACAGTTGGGGGTAGATGAAAGAAGAAGGAGCCCACAGCTCCACTTCCCCCACGCATCCAACCTCCTTGCGCGTTATGTGAGAAAGACGGACACCAAACCAACAACTGACCATCACTACCAGAGTTACGAGAACTTGATTCCACTCAATCAAACTCCATCAACACTCGCCACTATAGCCAGTACTTCCGCTACCACCCCTCATTCAAGTAGTAAAGGGTTGGGAACCAAATTCACTTGCGCTATATGTTCAAAATATGGCCATTATACCCACCATTTCCCAGCACTGTCGCACTTTCAGTAGACATTAGCCACAGTACGCCAAAGCTTCCAGAATGAACCCAACCCAGCTACATCATCCCTCCCCAAAATCACTGACATCCATTATGTCACAAATTCAGTCAATGAACGTATGAGATGCCCTTTCTCTCTATGTGAATCCTTAGATCATTTTACATACCAATGTCCTATGATCATTGAATACAGGCAACGTCAATTGACCCTAATTCAAACCCCGGTGCCCCCTACAGAATTGATGGTCGACCTTACCTCGTCACTAGAGATTCTTCATATCATTTCTCCTGAACTCGAGGCACCCCCGATGCCTCCATGGTTCTTGGATGACTTATCCGAGGATTTCCCACCCTACCCCCCTAATTCTCCTATTCATTTCCCGACGAAAATATTACACCCAACTACTACTGGTACTCCTCAGTACTTTGATATCTGGTTTATATCGAGCGAACCATCGCAATCTCATTGCATCATTCCCCTTGCTTCTTCTTCACCCGAGGACCACCACACAATGACAGTCACCGATATTTCTCTTTTAGACCCCTTGTATTCCCGCCAATTTCACTGTGACGAGGACATACTCGAGGAACTAAAAACCCCCAACTACCCATGGGATGCACTCCACCATCGAGCACTCTTCTTTCCACAGGAGGCCTCCACACCTCCTAATCCACACCCCATATACGCAGTCGAAACCAAATACTTTATCCCATCAGGGCATATCAATTGGTTCAAAAACCCCATTCCTGCCCCTGGTGCTTTTGAAGAAGGAAACATGGCCAACATTTCCCCGACCATCAAACTCGATATTTCCATAAAAAATGGAGTCCTCGAGGAAATCACCATAGGCGCCGCTTGCACTCCTCAAGAAATCAACGCCTATAAATCCCTCTTCCAAGAAATTTATCGGGATATTTTTGCCTGGTCATACACAGAAATGCCTGGCCTTGATCCCTCGATCGTTGAACATCGCATCGACACTTGTCCTGACATAACCCCAGTTCGTCAAAAATAGCGACCGCTACACCCATCCAAAGAAGCAGCCATCAAAGCTGAGATTGACAAATTATGTGTTGCTGGGTTCATCTACCCCATTGCCTATACATCATGGGTTTCCAACCCTGTACCCATTAACAAAAAACATGGCACTATCCGCGTCTGCATGGACTTTTGTGATCTCAATCATGCATGTCCCAAAGACAACTTTCCAATGCCTTTCATCGATCAAATTATCGATGACTGTGCAGGACATGAGGCTCTATCCTTCATGGACGGTTTCTCTGGTTATAATCAAATCCAAATCCACCTCACCGATCAATAAAAAACCGTATTCACTACCCCTTAGGGTACTTTTTCATATCGTGTCATGCCATTTGGCCTAAAGAATGCTGGTGCAACTTTCCAATGGACTATGACATATATTCTTCATGATCTAGCTAATATCATCCTTACATACTTGGACGACCTCACAGCTCGATCCAAGAAATGCACCCAACATCTGGATGATTTACGAATCATCTTCCAACAGTGTCTTTAGTACAATATTCGCTTGAACCCCCTCAAGTGCGTGCTCTGCGTCACTATAGGGCTCCTCCTCAGATTCATCGTTTTCCAAAGAGGTATTACTGTGGACCCCCTCAAAGTCCAAGCCATCACAAAAATTCCACCTCCCTAGAATTTACATCAACTCCAGAGCCTACAAGGAAAAGCTAACTTCCTACGGCAATTTGTTCCGGACTACGCCACTCGAGCACATGGTTTCCTTCGCTTACTATGTCACGACATCCCATTTCACTGGGATGCACATGCACAAAAAGCATTTGACGATATTAAAATAGTTCTCTCTAATGCCCCTTTAATTAGTGCATCTGACTACAATCGTGACTATATCCTCTACATCTCATCATTATCTGTCTCAGTAGTAGGAGTTCTTGTTCAAATCGGTGATGACGATCATGTGCATGTCATTTAATACATTAGTAAAAACCTCTCAGGGCCACCCTTCAAGTATAAACATGAAGAGAAACTAGCTCTTGCAGTCGTCCTCGCAGTCCAGAAACTGCGTCATTACATTTTTCTTCGGATGACTAAAGTCATCGTCGATTCCAACCCTATGCAATACTTGCTCAGTCGTCAGAAAATTAATGGAAAATTTGTCGATGGATCGTTATCCTTCAGGAGTATGATTTTGAATTCTCAACACCCAAGAGAAAGAAATCTCTCGTCCTTGCCGAATTTGTCATAGCCTTCCCCTCTGACACTACCAGTGCCCCCATCAATACCAATTTCCCTGATGAACATCTCTTCCACATCACTTCAGATGACCCATGGTACGGTGGCCTCCTCATCTATATCCGAACATAAAAATTTGGTAACCATCTTTCATGAAATGATCGTCGTCGTATTCGCCATTAGGCCCCCCGCTACCTCCTCATTGGAGACATCTTATACTGGTGAGGGGTCAACACCATTCTTCGTCATTGCCTGACTATTGACGAGGCCGATAGAGTCTTGAACGACTGCCATAACGGCGCATGTGGGGGCCATCTTTCAGGAATTTCCACTTCTCAGAAGATCATCCAAGCAGGGTATTTTTTCCCTACATTGTTTCACAATTGCATTCATGTCGTGAAACAATGCGAGAAATGTCAGCTTTACACCAACAAAGCACGAGCACCACCTTCTCTTCTTCACCCAGTCATTATTGCTGGTACCTTTTGTAAATGGGGCATTGACTTCATGACTTGTAATCCTCCCTCCAGCAATGACCACAAATACATTATTTTCGCAGTCGATTACTTCAAAAAATGGGCGGAAGCTATGCCCACCTTCAACAATACCGCTGACACAACAACACGTTTTTTCTTTAACCACATCATATCCCACTTTGGAGTACCACTCCAACTAGTTTTCGATCACAGGAAACACTTCGAGAATGAGATTTTCATCGAACTCTCATCTCGGTTAGGATTCTCCCACGAGTTTGCCTCACCATATTACCCTCAGTATAACGGATAGGTCGAAGCATTTAACAAGGTCCTCAAGACCATGTTACAGCACACGGTTAACAAACACAAGACCAATTGGCACCATATGTTATTTTCCATGCTATGGGATTACCGTACAACTGTGAAAACAACCACTGGTTTCACACCATTTCATCTAGTCCATGGGGTTGAGGCCACTCTTCCCATCGAGTGCGAAATTCCCACCTTACGCACCGCAATTGAGCTATTACCCGACACTGGTCCAATGGAGCAGCGCTTGCTGAACTTAGAGTCCCTGGACGAAGATCGTCGATCTTCATTACAGAACAATGAGGCAGCTAAAAAACGATCAAAGGCCACCTTTGACCGCCATGTCAACCTTCACTCATTTTAGAAAGGTGACCTCGTCCTTGCTTACGATATCGCTCATGATACCTTTGGTCAGGGAAAATTTGAATCACTATGGAATGGGCCCTACATTATCAAACATTGCCTGACCAAAGGCGCATACATCCTAGCCTCTCTCGAAGGCCTCTCTCTTAAATAACCTGTCAACAGGTTATACTTAAAGAAATTTTATGCGTAAGCGTAGTCATTCTACTCTAGGTTATTTTCTTTTATAGTGTTTTTAATCTTTTTTTCCATCCCTCACGTCTAAACTATAATTTGTGCTATTGACAGATGCTTCCTTCACCAGCCTACTGTTGGAAGATTGATTTTTGTCATTGATGTCAACCCTAGTCATGGGTTTTGGACCGCAAGATTGATAAAGGTATTTGGACATGAAGGAAAATGCACATGCATATACAACACCCAT
>JZKD02S1961642.1:301634-318532 GCA_000966675.3 Picea glauca
TGTAGCTACCTTTGGAAGTCATTACTTCCCTTGAACAAAAACTATTGATTATTTCTCATATATTGTGCATGGTGTATTGTGGTGTATTGGTGTAACTCTTATACTAATTTTCATTGATCATTGGATATAATTGAATGGTTTAAGTATAATTTGAAAAAGGTTTTAAATTGTACTGATACTGATTCACCCCCCTCTCAGTATCAACACCTACCACATCGGTTATGCCGACGACACCAGCCATTCGACACAAAATCTTGCTTCGGCAGCTTGGGCCTTGTATACCCCCTCACATGAAATGCTCCATTCAAGTGGCATATGTTTGGGTTCAGCCACCAACAACCAAGCCGAATACACTGTCGTCATTGGCCTCCTCGCCGATGCCCAACATCATCGTATTCTTCACCTTAGCATCCTTATCGACTCTCAACTAGTCATTCTCCAACTCAACAATGTGTACCACGTCCGTGATCCTTGCCTCTTTTGCAAATACCTACAGTTTAGACTTTTATCTCTACATTTTGATTTCATTACATTTACACATATTCCAAGACAATTGAATCAAATTATAGATAACTTAGCTAACATTGTGTTAGACTGGCATATATCACATCAAGATACCTCTACACATACATAAACATATCAAAACCTGTCACAACATTTATATAAATTAGACATCATCCAGAAAACACATGTAAACATCAATTAGATCTCAAAACATATACTCATGTATATATAAGTTGGCCCATAGTACCATCCAAATGTTTACATACAAAATACCAGTATCTACAGTCCAGTGAAGCACCTAGGTACAAAATGGGCTCACCATCCTATATACAAAAATACAAAAAATACATAGATCACCACTCAAGGTGCCTTTAGAGCACCACCTCCTGCCCCTCCCTCAGGCGGTGGTCCCCCAGCCACCACTAGTCCCTCCAGACTGGGAGGTAACCGTCCAGTCATAGTAGCACTTGCTACTGCTGCTCATTGTACCATGGCCCACCATGGTGGTGGAACCCCCACACACTGCTCCAGGATGCCCTCATCCTAGATACGCGACCAAATGCCCTCAAGCACACCCTGTAACACTGCCTCTATGCGGTGGTGAATACCCTCAAAATATGCTCCGGCATCCGCCAGAGGAGCTTGTGTTGGCCAGACACCAGGGTCATCAAACAAGCATCTTCTCACTTCTCCATCCCCCTAAAATGGTCTCGCCTCGACGTCCTCACGTCGATGCCTCTCTCTTACCCGCGGCCCTCCCCATGGCGGTCTCCCCGACTCCTGGCAAGCCGATGCTCTCAGCAACTCAACCTCGCACCCGCGAGGTGCCACATCTACACATACAAACGACAAAACCATAGTATCAGCATCTATACCAAATACATATGTCATGCTATCACAAACAAATCGATATATCAAAACTCATAAACATACCTCGGTGATCAAAAACCTCCCCCGGAGGCAACACCATGTCCAGGTCATCCCAAAAGACAACACCAGCATATGGGAACTGCAATATCACCTGTGACATCTGTCGCCACACCTGCGTCACCTTAGCCATAAAGAAGTGGCTGCCCTTTCCACCACTGTGGTGAAGATTAATAGTCAAACACCACCTCAGTCGCGGCTCTTGCGCCCTAGGAGCGCCCAATAAAATCCTAGGGCGCAACATAGGCACCCTCTCCAAAAACTAGGCCACTAGGATGGACCTAAAGGCAAAATCTCTTGTATCAGTGGACCAACAATGGTCTAGCTGCCCTACCATCCTGGCATGCAGCGTAATCCCCCAAGCGAAGTGGTCATTGACCCGTACCCTCTCCATCACACATAGCTGACCACCACTGATATGCTAAGTCGCAATGGACCCATACACTCTCACAATAATCGCTTCTATACAGCGATGCGCTAGAGCATCCATCGACCCAATGCTTACAATGGATCCCGACATAAATTTCACCCCCAAACAGAACCTTCGGCCCACTGTCACTAGCGCCACATCCCTAGGTAATACCGGCTCCGTCAGTAGGAGCGTTCCCTGAAACGGGAGCCCCGTCAAAAAATATATGTCCTCCACCACAGTGAAGGCAATCTTCTCTCCTTGCACCAGAAAATAGTACAGGTCCAGACTCCACATCTGAATAAGAAACTGCAGGAGATACTCCTGCACCCGTATCAATGGGCACTTAATGAACTTTAGCAACCCATAGGCTGCCAAAGTAGCACGTAACTCTAGATCCTCAGTTTCCACGGAATCCCTCAGCTGAGACCAATCCCTCTCTCACCAGCCGACTGGCATCGTGCACAATGATCACCTGCATCCACATAAAATGGTCTTCGGTCAGCCATATTGACCATAAAAAACATTACAAAACAAGTTTTACACTCGTCAACCTTGCCTCCAAGGCGTAGCTATTTAACCCACAAGCGCGCACACATGCGCACCTGATCACCCCACAGGCACACATGTATGCGCGCCTGTTCACCCCACAGGTGCGCACTCAGACACGCATGTCCATCTCATAGGTGCGCCTCAGTACACGCCTATTTACCTTGTAGGGGCGCATGGATGCGCCCCTATCACGAACACAGACGCGCATCAAAATGCACCTACCCACTACACAGTCGTGCACTTGTGTGTGGCTATCCAGACGACAGGCGTTCACTTTTGCATGCATATTTACGGATCACTCGGACACTTGGGGGGGCAGCCTCTCAAAAACCCCTGTACGACCCTTCGTATAGCCTCTGCCCACAAATGGAAAACCTAATTCTATGCAGGATGATCAGATTACTAACATGAACCTCACTAAATCTAGATCGACCACCTTGTTCTCCCGGAATCGCCAAATCTCCTTTGAATACCTCTCATCCAGTCACTCTGGCAGCAAGTACAATTGAGGTGGCAATGTGGGCCCTATAGCTATATATAGGCCTTTCCACCAAACTTCCAATCGACATTCCGGGAGCTCCGGGTGTCCGTTCTTCGATCCGCCTTTAGCCACGGGATCAACATCCCATCATCTACATAAGGATAGTTCCCAAGCCACTTTTTATCCTAATCCCCCCGGGCGCCAATTTTTTTTTTTTCATACCCCGTGCAGGTACGCGTGCTCATGTTCAACGTTATCAAATAAATGCTCGTATGTTTGATTCTCTTCAGATATTGTTCACGTCGGGTATTTGGTTTTCATGTGTGCAGGTATTTGGTCATCATACATCAACACCACCCCTTTAGGTATATCATCAGCACTGACATGTAATCATTCCCTATGAATCTCACTTGCATCTCCAGTCACACCCTCTGTCATTTACCTCTAGGATCCCCATATCCGGCTCTGCAGTACCAGCACCTCCATTTGCATCTTCGGTACTGTCACCCGGTAGCACTCTCCCCCACATGAGTTGTCCCATTCAGAGCACCCTTTTGCACAATTGACACTCATGTTGTTTTTCAAACCTTTAGGAATGGGAGTCCCGATAGTCTTAAATTATGTCGCGAATCAGCCACATACTCAATCTCCTCATTTTGCTAGCTTTCCCACCAGACTCCCAGATTATCTCTTCAAGATTCTATTTTTAACTGCACCTCCGTAGTATCATGAACCCTCCATTTCATCCACAATCAGTTTACCCATCTGCAAATTTCCCTTCATTTCACCTACCTCATAAAGAAACCCACCCATGGGGCCCCCACGCTCCACTAGTTCTCCAAGTAATTCGTGCCCTACCCGGGCCAACCATATTACATTGGGGCACCCATTTCTGTACTTGTACCCTCATCCCAAATTATTCTTTATTTATTGTACAAACGCCTTTGTTTCCAACATTTACATTTCCTTGTTGTTGTCACCTTTGGAGACCTTCTTCCCTTTTTAGCAAATGAAACCCATGTTTCCCTTGGTTGGGGCACTCATTATCATCTACCCTTGTTGAAGTCGTCCATATCCTCTGAGTATCCCATAGGTCACTTACCTCTTCCCTCTGAATTTGTTCACTTTGTCCTGCCTCTGGCACAACTTATCCCACGTCTTGTTGTCAACCTGACACTCAACTTAGTTGAACAGTTGCGGCCACTTATACTTCACATATACCCCCAACCAAGGGAAATCTTGAATCTCCATACATCTTGACTTTGACCATGTACCTCCTTGAGTTCCTTACCTTATCTCGTAGATTTCACGAAGCCCTTTGCTTCTAGGAGTCGCGTCCCCCTTTTGTCGACATCAGCACATTTTTCCAGAAGGGCGACATTATCTTGATTCTCATTACCTATCCAATGAGAGATCTCAGACAGCACAGGGAGAACCACAATTACTCCTTTCTATCATTGACCCCCATAACATTCGACTTCAACACTTTCTCATGTTACGGTGGGTCTTACTTTACGACTATTGCAGTTATTTCTTATATTTGCCGAAGACCTCTGAACTGGGCTGGGCTATCAATTCCTACACCATCCATGACATTTCTTACAGATATCACTGTCAACTGGTCAGAGTATGTTCCTCTACAGAATTGTCTTCTTCCTTTATCACAACCACCCTTGAGGGCACTGTAGTTGTCTACATCAACACATCATTCCTTTTTTTGAGTTACATGACACGAGCATGGGGCATGCCCGCCTCATTTGTACAGAGTTTATTTTTACATACCTTATGGAATGTTGTGTTCTACAGGTTCCCTTCTCCCTCCAATGGGTAGCTCTTGACAATCCCACTATCTCTCTCTCTTACAATGACACTCTCCGTAGAATAAACATTAATGGATTTCGGCTATACGTATGCTCCTAACCTCATCCATCAGGGGGCATCTGTTATCACTGAAATTTCATCCGCAAATGTTTACAAGAATTCAACATCGTCAAACAATTATGAGGTCACCCATGGACCAAAATTACCACAAAATCATTTCCAAAGGGTCAAAAACTATGAAACCAATGCTAAAATTAAAGGGCTCTATGACGACATAGGGAGCGCACACGCATGCACGAAACCGAAATGCAGAAATCGCGCACATGCGCATGATGCACGACTGTTGTCACAAAAATCCGTGCACTTGAGAAACGACGCATTTATGAGAGTGGTCGGCCTCCCACCTACTTCTGGTTCTTCTTTCAAGTTGATTTGACACTCAAATCTAGACTGGATTCGACTGGGTGGCTGGTCAAAGACCTAGAAATGCCCTAATTGGCCTCTTTACACACTACAAACTGGTTGGACAATACCTCAAAGGAATGCTATAAAAAGGCCATGGATGCACTTCATTTTTCAAGGAGTTTCATAGCAAAGTTATGTTGCTACTATTCTCTTGAGGAATCCTCTATTCTCACCAAGAGTATACTAGCATCATTGCATTGAGCAATCCATGTCACCCCTTGAGTGGATTAGCAAGGAATTCTTTCACCATTTTCATTTTCATTTTCAAAGTTGTAAGAAGAGCTTATTTGTGAGGGTCCAAAGAGCACTCCCTTGGACGAAGAAGGGACTCATAGTCCTCTTTCTTCTTGGTGTATTCTTTCACTAATATCAACCTTACCATTGGTGACACGGGTCTTATTGTTTCTTTTGTCCTTATGTCCCTATGTTCATTAGTTTATTTGTTGTTTTATTTCTTAGTTTAATTTTTAGTTGTTGTTTTGTATTTCTTTCTCTAACCCTTTTCCTTACAACTGTCCTGCTTAGCAAACCCAACTAAGATTGCAAGCACCTCTATTTTGCTCACTAAGGTGACGAAAGAGGTGCAACAAAAGAAATGTAGCAAGAATGAATATCATGATACTACATAGTAACAAACTATCATTCTTGTTCAATTATGTTGTTTGCATTGTTGTTCAGTGTAGCATTGATATACTCTTGTTTAATTCAGTTGCCAATGATTTTATTTGATTCCCATACAACAATCCCATAAAAGGAAATATAGGAACTCCATTTTAGTTAATTTGAAATGTTGTTGAATTGAATTTCTTGTTAACTTTTTCCTATGGATCCTTGGTTTTTTTCTTGCAGTGAAATGGGCACTCGTAGATCTTCAGGAAAGATGGAAACTATTATAGTTGAGAATGAAAAAGGATGAAATGGGTAAGTGGATCATATCTCGGATCACATTCGAGAATGGCGGCGTCAAAAGAGTTTGATAAAAGTATCAGTCCCACCGACTTTCCTACTGGAGTGGTTCCTTAAGTCTTTGGTACCCCAGTTATCCAATGACATTGCAACGTCAGGAGTGTTTTCCGAGAAAGAGGCGATAATGAGAGCTCAACAGCTTGAATTGATATACTCTCAATCTGGTTTACTCTATGAAGTTTTTCCAAATGCACCACAGTGTATCCTTGACAAGGCCAAACAGAAGTTTGGACCACATGCCGATGGTATAGTTGGTTCAGCACAAGCTAAGCCCACTGAGCAACTATCGAATCAATTGCAACAATTTTCGATACAACAGACAACGGCCAACCAAACCTCTATTTCGGATGCCCCCCCTACTCAAACGTCAGAGGTACACAAACCCGAAGGCCAACCAATAGCCTAAAGGGAAGAAAAAACAACGAACCAAGAAGGGTAAGGGGGATAAGAACCCACCAACAATGTTGGCAGGGGCATCATAGAGAAAAGAAATTTGAAGTATCCATGTAACCTTTGCACAAAAAACCATCCGACCCACCTATGCCCTCAGCTTGCAGAGGCCTAGAAGGTATTGGCATAGCAACAACCTGTTGTGGTAAGGAATCCATTTCCACATGGGAAAAAATTAACTCAAGCCTCTTCAAGCGCGGGTGGGGGCAGTCAGGGACCCTCTCCGTCTTCTAGTAAGCCCTCGACCGTGAACGTTTATATGTTGAAAGGTGACGCTCACATAGAAACTAGGGAACATGACTACATAATGCCAAACACTGCTGAAAAGGGTAAATAAGATGAAAAACCGTCAGTTCCTCTCCAGATTGAGAAGACGATGGGCGAAACAATGACACACATCCTGAAAGGGGTGTTCAAGAAAGATTCACATAATACAAATGTGAGGGCCACCCAGAAATACTCTGTGGTGGAGGATTTGTCACAAACACCTTGCGTGATGTCCCCTTTGGAGATCCTCCAGAGCTTCCCTTCACAGAGAAAGGATCTGTTAGCTGCCTTAGGATCAGCTGAGACCTATAATATGAGAACGATCATGCTTGATACGAATGACTTGAAACCTCATCTCCCATACCACGTTGTGTTTCATATAGTAGTGGCTCACCCCGCAAAATATTTTACCCAGAATATTTTCCGCACGATGGTTGATGAGGGTGCCTTGACTTGCATGACGTCGTTGTCATGTTGGAAGGCCATTGGCCAACCCGTTTTGTCTCCGTGACCTACTTTGCTTACTGCTTTTGATGGTCGTTCTTTTAGACCACATGGAATCACCCATTCTTTCCCCGTTTAGTTAGGAGGGAAGACCGTGTCAGTCGAAGTTGCAGTGGTCAATGTGCCTCTCAACTACAACCTGTTGTTAGGAAAGAATTTTACATATGCAATGCATGCAGTGGTTGACACAGTTTTTTGGGTCTTGTTGTTTCCACATGACGGTTGAATCGTAACCATTGATCAATTGTCTTTCTCCAGGCTTGACCCTTCATTGGGGGAATCCACAGTCCCGATGATTGATAAACCTCAGCCCGACGTCGTCAACATGGGGGTTATCTTGTGCCCACCTTTTATAGGTACTTTTGATTACCTGCATCCTTCCAATGATGTCAATCTCATATCGGTTGTTCCCGACAAGCCTAGGGATGAAATATTTCAAGTTTTGTCGTTCCATACAACTTACTTTAATGATCCATGGACTCTTCCTTCCCCAACGGCCATGATGGAAGGGAGAAGAATTCCTGGCATGTCCATGCCCTTGTCCGCGGCAGAATTTGCATACAGCATTGTCCAGCAAGCTTCAACCGACCCCGATCTGACTCCCACATAGAAGTTAGATCCAGTTCTCGAGCCTATCTAGGCTCAAGGTTCCCTCACCACTACTAATTATTTAGACTTTTTCTTTCCCTCTGATGAGGCAATTATAGAGGCATTGACTGGTCTGAACAGACATTGGGATGATCTCCATCATAGATCTGATTTCCTCCCAGATTTAAGAAGAATAGAGGCAGGAGAATTCATGTTGACTTTGACTGGATATAGGCCTTGTCCTATTGATCCTATGGCTATGCACACAGTTTATGCTGAGGGTAATATGGAAACCATCACTGAAATGATACCTATTGACATCTCCAGAACCCTTGGTGTCATGGAGAATGTCTTCGTTGGAGAGGAATGATCCCCCGAGGAGATTCAAATCTACACAGATTTATTTAAATAATTTCGCAACATTTTTGTCTGGTATTACGAGGAAATTCCATGCATCGATCCAAGAATCGTCAAACATGAACTAACGACTTATCCCGACACCAAGCCGGTCCGACAGAATCTTCATCTGGTTAACCCTCAGAAATAAACATCTATTAAGGTTGAAGTAGAGAAACTTCTCAAAGCCGGTTTCATCTACCCCGTTCAGTTGACTCAATGGGTGTCAAATATCGTTCCAGTCAACAAAAAGTAGGGAAGGATTTGTGCGTGTATGGACTTTCATGATTTGAACAAGGCCTGTCCAAAGGATAGTTTCCCCACCCCATTCATTGATCAGATTATCTATGAATGCAAAGGCTCTAAGGTCTTTTCTTTCATGGATGGTTTTTCGGGATACCACCAGATACAAATTAAGCCCGAAGACCAACATAAAACAACTTTTATCTATCCGTGGGGCACATTTTCTTATCATAGGATGCCTTTTGGCCTAAAGAATGTTGGAGCCACTTTTCAGTGGGACATGTCTTTTTATTTACATTAAATTAGACATATATTCGAGGATTATTTTGATTATTTACCATCACGATCTCGTAATAGAGTTGACTATCCCACGCACCTCCGACTAATCTTTGAGCGATGTTGCTACTATCGGATTCTCTTGAATCCAAACAAATGCAGTTTCTGTGTGACGTCGGCTCGTCTTCTAGGTTTCATAGTTTCAACAACAAGGATCATGGTCTATCCTCTGAAGGTTGAGATGATAGTACAGTTTCCTCCCCCGTGCACAGTCCCTCAACTTCAAAGCTTATAGGGTAAAGAAAACTTTCTTTGGCGTTTTATCGCAAACTATGTCGAAATCACTAAAGGGTTCATGCATTTACTAAAGAAGGGAGTCCCTTTCCATTGGGACAAAGCCTCTCAATGCTCTTTCGAAGCGTTGAAACATGCCCTTACGTCTACCCCTTTGCTCCGGCCTCCCAATTATAATAAATATTTATTATTGTATTTGGTCACTGCAGAGTCAACCATCGGTATGGTCTTGATTCAAGAGAATGAACTGCTCGAAGAGCATGTGATTTATTACCTGATTCGAGGCCTAGTTGGACCATAACTCAACTACTCTCATGTTGAGAAGCTTGCGTTGGCAGTAGTGCATGCTGTCCAACATTTCCATCATTATATTCTGCTTCGAAATACCATCATCGTTCATGTTGTGAATCCATTTTAGTATGTGTTGACACGACGCATCATGAACAAAAATATTAATAGATCGATCGTTATCCTCCAGGAATTTGACTTGGATTTTGTTTCCGCAAAATCCAAAAAGTCACTGGTCTTTGCAGAACTTATCTCATAACTTCCAGTCCAATCAGGTGATGTTACGCCTGAGGAATCACCGATTAAAGGATATCTTTTTCTGATTTCATCTTCAGACCCGTGGTATGGAGATATACTAGTCTATATCTATAATTTGAAGTTCCCCACCTCTACTCCTCGTGATGAGCGTCGACATATACGCCATCAGGAAAAAAACTATCTCATACTCGATGACACTTTGTATCATCGAGGTGTAGATTGCATTCTCCACCGGTGTCTCAGTCATGAAGAAGTGAAAATCGTTTTTAATGACTTCCACACCAGAGCATGTGGCGGTCATTTGTATGGGTTGGCAACAACCCAAAATATTCTACGAGCCGGTTAATTTTGATAGACGTTAATCAAGGATTGCATTGAATCGGTCAATAAGTGCCACCCATGTCATATCTTCTCTCGAAAGATGAGGGCACACCCCGCTCCCATGTTTCTCGTCATTACAGTTGGTCCCTTCACCAAGTGGGGGATTGATTATACTACATGCCACCCGGCTTCAGCCAGGGGGCATCGTTATATCATCATATCAGTAGAATACTTCACAAAGTGGGTCAAAGCTATACCAACGTTCAATAATGATGGTGAGACAACAACTCTCTTTATTTTCAATCAGATAATAGCAAGGTTCGACATCCTGAAGGAGATTGTCACTAACCATGGCAGTCACTTTCAGAATAAAATGATGTCTGAGTTAACATCAAATATTGGGTTGAGGCAAGAGAATTCATCACCCTAATACCCACAAGAGAATGGTCAGGTGGAGGCTGTGAATAAGTCCCTCAAGAATATTCTACAACGAACGACCAATTCTACCAAGTCAAATTGGCATTTGATGTTGTACTTGGTGTTATTGGGCTACCAAATATCTGTAAAGACTGCCACCGGTTTCTCACCTTTTCAACTCGTTTACAGGCTGGAATCAGTCTTTCTTATAGAGTGTCATATCCCATCTCTAAAGCTGGTAGTACAGTTATTTCCAGACACTTCACCTCTTGAGGAAGGCTTATTATATCTTGAGTAGATTGATGAGCAACGCCGTGATGTAGCCTTGGCCAACGAGGCTCACAAGCAATGAGTCAAGTGTCAATATGATCGGTTCATCCATCCTTAGATTTTCTCCGAAGGCGACCTTTTCCTAGTCTACGACCAACATAAGGATCCCCTGGGGGAAACCAAGTTCAAACCCATGTGGTTCAGACCTTTCATCGTGAAGGAGGTATTAAAGAAGGGCGTTTATCGTCTAGTTGAATTTGAGGGAAATGCTTTGGTGGAGCCTAGAAATGGGCTCTACCTCAAGAAGTATTACTCGTAAATGGGTCACCTTGGGTGAGTTCTTGTACATATGTATAGTTCTTATACAATTAGTTTTTGTCTTTTTATTTTATAGACGTGTTGTTATTTATGTCTTCTTTTTTCATTGTGGAAAATGTCAAGTGAATCATAGGTGTTCGTTGGGTTCGCGGATGACACTAGATGACACACTCAGAGGCTTTCTTCCACAGCTTGGGGGATATTCACACCTCAAGGCCAGTGGCTATATTCTAGAGGTATCTATTTAGGTGACACCACAAACAATGTCACCAAATACAACGCAGTAATAGAGTTTCTTCGTGACGCTTTGTCGCATGATATCTCTCACCTTCGGGTCTACTTAGATGCTCAGCTGGTTGTGTCCTAGTTAAATGGGTTTTACCATGTTTATGATCCTACTCTACACTAACAATTCCTTAGGGTATGTCTCTTAGAATGATACTTTGATTACATTATGTATATCCATGTTCCTAGGAGATTGAGTCAAATGACAGATACTCTAGCTAATCAAGTATTAGATTGGCATATTGCACACACATAAAAAGAAGCACACACATACACATGTACATACATTTGTAAAAATGTGATCCATAAGACATAAAATATGTAAATACACACATATATATATAAAAGTCTCAGAGTACATAGGTGGGAGAGAACGCCTAAAAAATAATATGTCTGGTATACATCGCGAGGCTTATGCCCTCAAAAATATACAAAAGAGTGCCCTCAGCACGTAAGTGGTCCACCCTAGCTAAGCACGGGGCCTGTTGGCCATGCCATAGTGAATGATGATGTTTTGCAAATGTCGAAAGAGTTGGACCCAGGTCTGTGGCACCCCAACTATGTGAGGCTACATTGATGGTGGGAGATCCTCAATCTTGGCCATGTGAATTGTACGAGTGAGAACGGTGAGGTTCCACTCCACCCGTCTCAACACCCTCTCAGCCTCTCCGGCTAGAGGTCCCCCTGCTACTGTTATTGGTCTGACAACTGCTATTGGTGTTGCCTCTGGTCGAGGACACTGCTTGGTCCTCGCGAGGTCTGTTGGATGCACTGGCCCCACATCTGTACATAACAGATACATATTTGTCAAATACTTTGGTGATATAAAAATGGTATATATAAAAAGAAACTAAAAAATTAAATAAACTTTAAAAAGAAAACGTACCTATCTCTTCTCTCTCTCCTCTAGGAGGTACATGCATGTCTAGATCTCTGGAGAAGTTGATTCTGGCATAGGGGTAGTCCTCTATGGGCATAATTTGTCATGCCCACCAATCAAAAAACGTATTGTCAAAGGCCTCTATGGTCCTTCCTCCCCCCTGTCGCAACAACAATGCCACCCACCTACACACTGTCGGGAAGGAGGCCACATGCCCCCGTACTATCTCTCGTGGACTCATGTTGGGTACCCTCTCAAAGAAGAACGAGCACAAAACAATACCGAACCTGAAGTTTTTGTTACTCCACCCATGACACTCTGTAAGTTGTCTCTTCATGCAGTCAAGCATGGTCATGCTCCAATCGAACACTCGTGCTTTCAAGCACTGCACTACACAATACATGTGCGCCCGAGAGGCCTGATGTAAGGCCCCGGATCCAGTGATCCATCCAATGAGAAAAACTATCACTTTCAGTGGTAGGTTGGTGATATTGTGGATTGGCACCTGAGAACCTACTTTCTCAGTGCCTGTCTCACAATGTAGTCTGATAATCTCGACGATGTTATGGGGCCCTAGGGGAAAAGAATTCAAGTTGACTAATTCCCCTCTCCTCGAGAAGCCAGTCAAAAATTATATGTCTTCATTCGTTGGAGTCAACAACTGCCCCTCGAGAATAAACGCCTCAGTGTCAGGATACCAATGACCCACCAAGGTATTCAGCAGCCTGGGTTGTGCCCTCATGAGTGGACACCGGAAGAACTTCCATAACCCGCATTGTTTCAATGCAGTGACAGTAGCAGGGTCCTCTTTGACCAAGATATCAATATCTTCATGCTCCCTCTCTCTCCAATGGACATACATCCTGTCAAATGACAAGTTCATGGAGGGACTTAGGTCTTGTTTTTTCATTTTTTCTTTGTTAATGAGGGTGTACGACGGTTGTCTTGGACACAGTTGCGTATGCACGCAGGTATATTGTTTTCTGCCCATGGGCATACGCGAGTTGTCCTTGGCCAACCCACGTACACATAGGGCCGCCCCTTTTTAGGAGTGTACCCCCCCCAAAAAAAACTAAAAGAAAAGAATAAGGGAAGTATTGAAATGAAAGAGGGGTTGATTTGTACTTACTTGGTCCGAGCGGAAGTTCATTTCGTCCTCTGAAACTCCCGAAATCAACTCTTTTAGCAAAGGGGTATTTTTAGCTTTTTGGTTAATTCTCAATTTGCAATGGTGAAAATTAGTTGTCATCTTCTATTTATAGACTTTTTTGGCCTTTTTGCCACTTTTTTGAACCCTTTTGTCGTTTTTTTCTGGCTTGAAAGTCATTTAACATGGTTCTTGAGTTTATCATTGGATGTTACGATACACTTCACTTTTTTGGCTTGGAAATGTTTTTGGGAGATAGGTCACTTTTAAAGGTCCTTTGGTAAAAGTTGTTTTCCCAACTTTTTTCATTTAAGTTAGGATTCCACCTCCACTTTCTTCATCTCATTGTCTTTTTCACTTTTCCATAGGATCGATCCCACCAAACTGTGGTACGGAACCATCATTGTTTCTTTAGAAGTGTCGTGGTGAGGTGGTAGATCCTACCTCTACATGGATTCCCTAGGTAGATCCTGGTTGCATTTTGGTGTTCATGCCGTCGTTAATGACTTTAGGCTCAGGAGTCCTTTTAGTCCTACCATGATTACGAGATTGAGCCTCATACACCTGATGTGTCATCACCCTTGGTCTCACCCTCGAGACTCCCAAAAAAGAGTCTTCTTTAAGCCCTTTTCAGACTCTCTAAACATGAAAAGATTGTCGAGCGATCTTGTTGTTCTTCACGCTCGCCAAACTAAAAATTGAAGGCACGTCAGTCCGGCGGTAGTTTACCCATTTTTTGGTCCAGATGGTCAATTGTACGAACAAAGGTATACTCTAGGAACTTCAGTTCACTAGAAGAGTATTCTCAGGTATAAGTTTAACCCTTTTTTGGGCCCGAGGCACTAAATTTACGAAAAAGGAACCCCCACGGAGTCCATAGTTAAGCTCTTTTTAGACTCCTTAAAATTGAAAAGATCGTCCAGTGACCTTGTTCTTTCACACTCTTTAATTCATCCAAAAGAACATACGATACAGAGTCTATAGTTAAGCTCTTTTCAGACTCCTTAAAATTGAAAAGATCGTCAAGTGACCTTGTTCTTTCACACTCATTAAATTGGTCCAGAAAAACATCTACTGGCATGAGTTTACCCCTTTTTCTAGCCTCTAGATTAAGGACGAAAAAGGTACACCTCGGGAAATTCCTCTCGTCGGGAGAGTTCTCCTAAGTAGATTTTATAATTTTTTGGGCAAAGAAGACTAAATCTAGAAAAAGGTTGCGAGTCCATAGTTAAGCTCTTTTCAGACTCCTTAAAATTGAAAAGATTGTCGAGTGATCTTGTCTATGTCACACTCGTTAAAATTGTTCTTAATAGATGTCTCTTCAGTGCTAGTTTACCCCTTTTTTCGAACCGACTAGACTATTTTCAAAAAAGGTATCCCAGTGGAGTCTTCTTTTATGTTTTTTCAGACTCTCTAAATGTGAAAAAACCACTGATCTTACCTTTTCTGGGCTCATGAAAAATACATTGAAGGGGGTTTCATCGTGTCCCGCTAATTGAGTTTGCATCTCTGCGTCTTTGGCCTAATTCCGGCTCCATGTTTCTCTCAACTGAACCTTTGAAGTATGCCTTATACACAAGCCTTGTATCACTTTGCCTCTGTGACCTGACACCTTGACCCATAGAGGAATTTTCTAGAGTGTCATTTTCCTGCACATGTCTCCTTGTTATGAGCATTAGTGTGTTCCTTGCACTTCAAACTAGTATGCTTGTGACACTCATTCCTCCTTTGTAACATAGCATTCTTTTATTCTCTTTCAAGCTCTTCAAAAATATTGAAAAAGACAAAAAAATAAAATATACCCCAAAAAGAGGACGAGAAATATATTTTCTTTTTCTGGCAGCACAATGAGTCAGCCTTGGACAAAGCACGTTCTTCCATTTTTTTGTCAAGATTTGGGATCTAATATGACCTTAGGAATTTGTTCTCGTTACATAGAGCTGTGTCCTCCTCCGTTTGGTTATCCTTCCAAACATATAGAGAGTTTGTGTTGCCTTCTGCATCGTAGACTTATGTCAACATCATGCTGCCTGAGTCTGATCATCTGTCGTGCTATTGTCCAAGGGAATTTTTACCCAACCTGAGTCGGCCTTTCTACAGTTTGTCTCTTGACCTCATGACTGACCATCCCAAAATACCAATCAAGTCCTTGTTTGAAATCAATGAAGTTATTTTCCTGATCATCGAGATCCTCTTGTTTGTTCCCGATGAGCTATCGAAGACCTCTGGGTAGTGATCTCGTACACTCACATTACAATCCTACCCGAGTTTTGAAGATCTTGAAGTACTTGCTCGAGCTCTGAAGGCCTCATCTCCATCCATCAGGCGTCATTCGCTTCTTGAAGATGGATATTATACATGTATATCTTTGATTTGGAGATGTAGATCCGTTGTGTATCTCTCACGGATACACTTTAAATAGTTATATGAAATGTATCTGCAGTGTATTTGATTGGAAACCATGAATTATTTCATCCCGAGCATGGGTATGCCCGCCTCAGAGAGATAATTGTTATTTTTGCAGATGACACCTCTGGAACTCTGGTCTCGGGCTCACTCGCTTCATACGTTGGTGAAGATTTGTAATGTATTTCGGCCATCAGATGCTCTTATAACCTCACACATTAGGGGGCATCTTATATAACCCTAAATTGCACCATACATGCATACCTGGCATCAGGCCCTCTTACTTTCTATTTTTTCCAAGCCATCACTGAGAAGCTCTTCTTAAAAGCACTATTTTTTAAGATGTACTCACCCTGCACCATTACTGCCTACATACAAACGCTTGCTGCACCACTAAAACTCATGTACGAATGCTAGATGCACCATTACAACCCGTGTATACCCACACATATTGAAAAAATTAAAAAGTTGCAAGGAATTCGTTGAGGTTACGGACTATTAGGTAGTTTCCCAACTGATCCACCGCCTATAGCCCGTCACCCAACTGAATAACCATCATTTTTTCATATAAAATGAGGTTTTGGGGTCTCATTCCTAGACCAAGCATAAGAACTTTGAAACTCTGCCCATTTCAGATCCCCTCCTTGCCCCAAGTAATTGCAACCACCTTATGAGATTTGCATAAGAATTTCCCATTCTAGCCCTTTTTCCTCCATCATAAGCCTATGACATTTCCATAGAAGAAGTGTGAGAGGAGAAAGATACGTGGAAGCACAGTTGGAGCTTGGTGAAGAGGAGCCTGGACCAGGTTCGTGGAGTAGTCGCCGACCTGGTTGTAAGTAAACATTGTGATATCAATAAAAGGAATACTTTTTCTATCTCGAAATATGATGTGTCAAATATTTGTATTCAATTTATGTCTTATACTAACATCTAACACATGATTTATATATGAGATGCATGTTTGTAGTTTCCTATTTATCTGTTTGTGAATGAAATCCAATATTGAGAGGAGGCTTGTAGTCAGTGAAGCTATAGAATGCGAAAGGATCGACACAAGACGCAGAGTAAAAGGTAAAGTTACCTCATATTTTCACTTTGTCATTCATGTATTAATCTGGGGTATATTCAGGGTATTTATAAAAGTAGGAGACTTTTAGACAGT
>JZKD02S1961642.1:320708-331598 GCA_000966675.3 Picea glauca
TAGAATTGTAGAAGCATGATAGTGCCATCCATGAAGAAAGAAACATATATCAGATACACCAATATTTGGAAAAGGAAAGAACGAGAAGAAAATAAAGTGAGAGAAGAACAGATTCTAGAAATTATAAGACTTTACATAGTATGAGAAAGACAAGGAGATCAAGATCATAATGAAGAATAGGTAAAGGAAGAACAAGTCCTAGAGATTGCACTCTCAAGATACATAGAAGTGAAATATCATGACAAATCTATAGAGAAAAAGGAAGATGTCATATACATGAAGGTTTGGAGAATAAATGAAAAACATGAAGAACAAGTAAATAAAGAATAGTTCCCAAAGATCACACGATTTTCAGTAGCGTGAGAAAGAAAAGAAGAGAAGGTGAATAAAGAGTGGGCCCAAGAGATTGTACTTTCAGGAATTATAGTACAAAATCGATCCACATGATGAAATAAAGAAGTCAGATTTCAGAAGGATGATGAGTCTACAGACAAAGAGGAAGACTAATCAACATCAGAGCGGGTATTTGTTTGAGCCACCTGGCTTGGAGACTCCCAGTAAATATGAATATTGAACAGGGGGATTCTAGGAAACAACTCTACATATAAAATATTTATCTTTTGAGCAATTTGAAGTGTTTCAAAATGGTTCGATGACAGAGGTACAAAATGAAAAATTGATCGATTAAGAAATAAGTGTTCCCACACAAGTCTCAGTTGGGAGATACACAGGAAGAAGGTTATGATTATTTTCATGCAGATATTTCTTCAGTATAGGTTGTTCCATACATGTAGAGATTGGTTTGCAGATAGAGAAGATCAATGGACACATTTGATATGTGATGATCAGTTGCAGCCATGAAAAATTCATGATAGTATAGTGACAGATGGGTTAACATTGTGAACAGTTGAGTAGCAAAGTTATGGATAGTATGGACAAAGATGGATTCATAAGAACACTTAGAAGGTTTGGACAGATATATGATGGAGGATGAGAGTGTGATTTCATGACAGATTGGTTTAGAGACTAACTCAGAGACAACTGGATGATCTTGATAATCAAACATTTGAATGCTTAAACTTTGAATGCTTTTTATATATGTCAGTGATTTACACGAGGAAGAACTAATGGACAAAAACTCCAAAAGGAAGAAGGTACATGAAGACCTACATTTTATCTACATGACATATTGTAGAGAAGTCAAGGGGATAGAAATAGTCAAAGAAGAGATTAGAAGAGTGAAGATAGCGAGAGCATCCCCATGGAGAGTTCATCTAGGGAGAGCAGTCCAAGAGAAAGTTACCCTTTTTCAAAAGGGGAGAGAGAGTAATCAGAGGCATGGAAATGAAAAGAAGGAATAGAAGCATAAAAACGCAGATCAAGATAAGAGGCATGAAGATAGGAGGAGCATCCTCAAGCAAAGTCTAAATAGGGGGAGAATTCCCAAAGAGAGATACCATTTTCCATTGATTTCAAAGGGGGAGAGATAGAAACATTGATGAGGATCGATGGTCATAGAGGGAGCATAAGAATGAGTATTGTCATTTCTAAGTGTTTCCATCAATGTTGGTGTTTCCATCAATGCCAAAGGGGGAGATTGTTGGACAGTTGGTTAGGATAGTTGGTTGTCAGTGATGTCAACCCTTGGGGAGTGATATTGGAGATTGATGTCAACCCTTGGAGATGTCCGGTAGAAATATCTGGTATCTCCATAGGTGGGGTTAAGGAACCCAAATTTGATTCAAGAATATGGACATGAAGGACAATGTAATTGCAGGGAAGACTATCATAGATGGATAGTACACATCGTGTCATTTTCGATGATATGTGGTACGTCACATGGTTCCTCACAATTGAGTATATATGGCTTTGTGAAGTTGCAGGACCCTTATGACTAGTCTAGAATCCCCTAGAAGGTGATGCAGACCACCCCGTCCCTCAGCAGAGTTCTGCGACCTCCCGATCTTTGGATCGTTCCAAATTGTAAGCTGAAATGGCTCTTCAGGCACCTGTTGGAACCCCTTGAACAAATCCACGGGTCCCTTTAATTCCCTGGCATAGGCCTTGAGAAAACCTATGCACGCGCTCAACTTTCAACCCCCTTCTCTATTCTAAACAACACTCCTTTCGCATTTTGGGGTTTTAGGACTCTTGCATGTGAGCTCTCCCAGGCTCCTTGTCCTTCAAATTGTCGAAACCCAAAAAAGGGTTGAGGTTCCTGGCTAATCTCTTAACCTCTCTCCATGTTATCAATCCCTCGTAACCATGCACTAACGCCAAAGGGCACCTTTCCTGGTTCGAGACTTCAACGCTCAAGAGTCTCATCCCTTTACCTCTTGAAACCTCAAATCCCAGTCCTTCCCCAAACCAGATCTGACGGTCCTGCGTCCTCCTCGATCGACGACCACGATCGTTTCTTTATTTCATGAGTCGAGACTCCACGTCTCCCAACTCCTGGCCTCTCGAACACCCGAGTCCCGAAATGTCGAAAAGGGATTAACGGGCTTTGCTACCGGCTTTCATGATTCGGGAAACCGCGATGTGAGCGTTACTCCTTTCCCTTTCGAATCCCCTGTCAATGGAATGCCAAAAATCTCTCTGCTGAGATATCAACGGTCCATATCCCTCTTGAACCAATGGCTACAATCCCACTGGATCGACAACCCACATCCTTTCGGAGATTTCCCTGAAACCTTGCCCGCTCGCCCCGTGTCCTCCTTAATGGACGGTCCTGGTCCCTTTCGCAATTTCTCCTTTCATGATTTCGGCCACTCTTCACTCTCAATCTCCTGGTGTCTGAATCCCCAAATTCCCGTCATGGCTCAGATATTTTCAGGATTTCACGAACCGAGATTTCATGATGCAGTGACTCTAAAATCTCTTGTCACTCCAATCCCCGAATTCCGATATGGGAACTCTTGTATGATATCAATGATTGTCATTGATACAGATCTGATGGTCTCTATCCTTTTTGAGCTTTAGAGTATTGGAAGATACTTGGCCCTATTCCCCTCGCTGCTCTGCGAGATACAAAGGCCCACGGGATTTTGCACTTCTCCACGAAGCATCTCCACCGTCTGTTTCAGCTCCTTTCCTGTGCAACCTTCCAAAGGTTAAACTCTGTGCACCTTCCTCCGAATCTAATGGCTATCGATCCTTTGCACTAGATCTAATGGCCCAAATCTGTTTCTCTTCCTTGTGCACTTTTCTACGTGCGTCTGGACGTAGATTTCAACGACCCAGATCTCGCCTCTCCAGCTGATCTAACGGTAGTTGGGCTCTACCTTGAGCATGCCCTTATTCCTTTCCCTTGGAAAATATCTTTCTCCAAAAGGCCTTGGCCTTTGTCTCTGTCGCGAAGCCTATAACCTTGGCTCCCACCTATATTCTTAAGAGGTGTTCCTCCTCTTAAACTTTATTTCTCTGAACCTCAAAGGTTCTTTTGAACTCTACAACCTCTTGTAGGACCTTTGCATGAAATGGTGCTATCTCTTTTGAGCTTACTTGTGGCTCTGACCTCAAAGTGTCTCTGTCCCTTTCTCTCCTTGAAGGGATGTAAGTGCCCTCTGGCAACTTCCTGCCCAAGCACGCTTTGCTGAGCCTGCAGGGTGTTCAGTAACCCTGTGAGTGTCTCCTCCTGTGACACTTCTCTTCTCTATGAACTCAAACAAGAGTTCCTTCTGTGCACACTTGCACCAACTCAATGCCCACGTGACAGAGTTCTCCATAATATTCAGTGACTCTGACTTCTCACTAAACTCAAAATAGAGTTCTCCTCAATGCATCATGTGCATTTGCTCAATGCCCTCCTGGCAGAGTCTTTATAGAATTCTCAGCAATTCTGCTTCTCCTCTCTGTTCTCTCCTCTACACAGTTTCTCCTTCAAGGTGTTCAACAACCTTGAGGCTTCCTCTTGAGTCAATGACTTCATCTTGTGTGCCCTTCTAGCACATCTCTGTCTGAAATTCTGCAGAATTTAGAAGTTCACTCCTTACATTGGCTTACAGAACCCGCAATATTCTGTCATGCAACCTCTTGTATGAAGCCACAAAGAACCCAAAACTGAAATCAAAGAACTCACAGATAGGAAAATATGTCTATCTCCTACAAATGGAACTTAACATACATCTACAGCATGAAAGAACACACAAAATTCATAAAAGACACATAAACACATAGAGACATTCATTCATAAAATCACAACCACATGAACAACAACATGTAGGAAAAATTGTTCTGTTTGTATTAATCAAGAATGCCTAATTACCATGTGTTCGATCTCGGACTGCAACAGAGTCTCGCTCTCCTCTCCTATCTCTCTATTCTCTCTATTCTTCTTACCTTACTGAAAACAAAAGAAGATCTTTTTACAAAAGGGGGCTCCTTGAGCGCTTCCCTTCATCCTCACCAACTCTCATTAATTTACATTCAATTACATTGAATGGTTGTCTAGTCCGAATCGGATTTTGATCTCAGCCTTACAACCATTTAAGGCAAACTTTAAATTTTGAAAAATGAGAGGGCTATGCCTCTCTCCTTCCATTAAATGTACGCTTGATGTGTTTTCTAAATGGCGCATTGCTGGATTGGAGCGATGCTCTTGCATCATACTCCACAGCTACGAAAATTCATGAGCTCTTTCTCATGAGCTTCCCAGCATGGCTATCAGAATCCACCTAGATCCCAAGCTCTCTTCTGGAGTTGTCCATCCACTCCACTACTTCGTTGTTGCTACTGCGGCTGCATCCCTGCTGCTATGGCAGGTTCTTTTCTGCTCGGCTTCCTCTTGTTGATTGCTTCCTATGATGACCTTGATATCAGCCTCCTGATCTTCTCAATGACTTCATCCAGCTGCTCTAGTGGCTGGATTTCTTTATGCAATATCTTATGTTGCACTTCCTCCTTGCAAATGGGTAGATCGACTCGATCCCCCTTGTAATCCTATCCATCTCCTGTGGCCTTATCTTTCCACTCTAATGCAGATTTCAATTTTGCAGTCTCCTCATTGAGTTGTTTCTTAGCTTCTCCCTTTGACAAATTTTCTTCTGCCATTTCTCCTGCTGGTGTATTTCCAGCTTCCTCCAGTCGCTCCTTGGGATGGTATTCTCCCTTTGTCTCCAACTTGATTTGTTGGATGTGCATGCCCTACACCTTCACCCTTCTCTTCAAAGATTCAATCTCTTCACACAGAAAAACAAAATCTATGTTGTCTGCTTCCTCCTGTTCCGCTTCTGTAGTCTCAAGTACTACAGTTACCTTCTGTTCGACTCCCTGGCTGAAAATTTTGAGCCATTCCAGGGAATTCTCATCTTCTTCTGCTACAAGCTCCAGTGCTGCAATCATCTCCTTTTCAGCTTCCTGGCTAAAAATTTTGAGCCATTATTTTGAATGCTCATCTCCTTCATCTCCTTGGGAAAACGTCGGTGTCTGCTCCACTTCTTCTTTCGTGATAGTTTTTGATGCATGTCCTTCTTCCTCTATTGCACCTTCATCATGTGCATCAACCTCCACTCGGCTATTGGGTATGAATACTCTTATCCCTCCAATCATCAGAATGCTCTTATGATATTCCTTATGTTTCAACACTCCTTGTTGATCTGAACTCCCCTCTGAGTTCATGAGACTCTCAGGCAGTCTCATCTTCTTTCCCCTGCCCACCTAGCAATTTGGGAATTTTTTGCTGCCCACTTGGCAGTCTATGAGATCTAGTGATCCCATCTCATTGCCCACTTGGCAATCTGAACTTTTACCACTGCTCCCCTAGCAGTACGTGAGACCTTCCACTGATCTCTTTCCATTGCCCACCTGGCAACTTGAAAGTCCACTTCTGCCCACCTGGCAGTTTATGAGATCCTCTATTAATCTCATACCATTTCCCTCCTGGCAATATGAATTTCCATGGCTATCCTCCTAACAGTCTATGAGATCCTCCAATGATCTCATTTCATTTCCCACTTGACAATTTGAAAATTCATCCCTGCCCTCCTGGCAGTTTATGAGATCTGAAAATGATCTCTCTTCCTCATCATCACTGAGATTTCTCTCGGCTTCTAGTTCACACACAAGAACCACTTTCTCTATGTCTTTGAGTCTTTCAGTGTACCTCAGTCATCCTTTTAACAGTCTTTGTCATCTTCTAGCCAACATTTCTTTAACTAGCCATATCATCTTTGGTTTCATGGTCCATTCATATACCCAATGCAGCTTTGCATCCCGCTGCATCCGTAGTGCAAGCTCTTCCATTCTTTCCCTTATCTCAGTGATCTCTTTATCCATTTCATCTTTTCTCTAATGATGTTGATTCTTCTTTCCACCGCGTCCATGGCCTTTAGTAACCATCTTCTTGTTCCTTTCTTCCCTCCTGGCAAACTTGTTGATGTCACTCTGCAACCGTGAGTGCTTCCAACCTTTCCTACAGTCCTCCTGACTATCTATCGACTGTTGCGCACCTTGCAACAATCATCACAGAGCTTCAACACTTTGTCTTCCTTTTCATCTGGATCCCTCTACCTACAATATACAGACAAAATCAAGCTCTGATACCACTTTGATGCAGACCCCCCCCTACCTCAGCAGGGTTCTTTGACCTCCCGGTCTTTGGATCATTCCAAATTCTAAGCCGAAATGCCTCTTCGGGATCCTGTTGGAACCCCTTGAACAAATACATAGGTCCCTTTAATTCCCTAGCACAGGCCTTGAGAAAACCTATGAACGCACTCATCTTTCAATGCCCTTATCTGTTCTAAACAACACTCCTTTTGTGTTTCAGGGTTTCGCGACTCCTGCATGCGAGCTCTCCCAGGCTCCTTGTCCTTCAAATTGCTGAAACCCGAAAAAGGGCTGAGGTTCTTGGCTACTCCCTTAACCTCTCTCCATGTGATCACTTCCTTGTGACCATGCACTAACACCAAAAGGCGCCTTTCATGGTTCAAGACTTCAACGTTCAAGAGTCCCATCCCTTTACCTCTTGAAACCCCAAATCCTAGTCCTTCCCCAAACCAGATCTGATGGTCCTACGTCCTCCTCGATCAATGACCACAATCATTTCACGATTTCATGATTCAGGACTCCATCTCTCCCGACTCCTGGCCTCTCGAACACCTGAGTTGCAAAATGTCGAAAATGGCTTAACGGGCTTTGCTACTGGCTTTCACGATTCGGGGAACCGCGATGCGAGCATTACTCCTTTCCCTTTCGAATCCCTGGTCCACGAAATGCCGAAATCTCTCTGCTGAGAGATCAACGGTCCATATCCCTCTTGAACTAATGGCTACGATCCCACTGGATCGATGGCCCACATCCTTTCAGAGATTTCCCCGAAACCTTGCCCGCTCACCATGTATCCTCCTTGATTGACGGTCCCGGTCCCTTTCACGATTTCTCCTTTCGCGATTTTGGCGACTCATCACTCTCGATCTCCCAGTGTCTAAATCCCCAAATTCCCGTAATGGCTCATATCTTTTCGGGATTTTGTGAACCAGGAGTTCATGATGCAGTGACTCCAAAATCTCTTGTCACTCTAATCCTCGAATTTTGATATGGGAACTCTTGTATGAGATCAACGACTGTCGTTGATTCAGATCTGACAGTCTCTATCCTTTCTGAGCTTTAGAGTATTGGAAGATACTCAGCTCTAATCCCCTCGCTACTCTACGAGATCCAATGGCCCACGGGATTTTTCACTTCTCCTATGCAACCCTCCAGAGGTTAAACTCTGTGCACCTTCCTCCAAATCCGATGGCTATCGGTCCTTTGCACTAGATATGATGACCCAAATCTGTTTCTCTTCCTTGTGCACTTTCCTACATGCGTCTAGACGTAGATTTCAATGACCCAGATATCGCCTCTCCAGCTAATCTAACGGTAGTTGTGATCTACCTCGAGCATGCCCTTCTTCCTTTCCCTTGGAAGATTTCTTGCTCCAAAAGGCCTCGGCCTTTGTCTCTGCCGCGAAGCCTGTAACCTTGGCTCCCGCCTGTATTCTTAAGAGGCGTTCCTCCTCCTGAACTTTATTTCTTTGAACCTCAAAGGTTCCTTTGAACTCTGCAACCTCTTGCAGGACCTTTGCATGAAATGGTTCTATTTCTTTTGAGCTTATCTGTGGCTCTGACCTCAAAGTGTCTTTGTCCCTTTCTCTCCTTGAAGGGATGTAAGTGCCCTCTGGAAACTTCCTTCTCAAGCACGCTTTGATGAGCCTGCAAGGTGTTCAGTAACCCTATGAGTGTCTCCTCCTGTGACACTTCTCTTCTCTATGAACTCAAACAAGAGTTCCTTCTGTGCACACTTGCACCAAATCAATGCCTACCTGGCAAAGTTCTCCAAAATCTTCAGTGACTCTGTCTTCTCACTGAACTCAAAATAGAGTTCTCCAAAATGCATCCTGTGCATTTTCTCAATGCCCTCCTGGCAGAGTATTTACAAAATTATCAACAATTATGCTTCTCCTCTCTGTGCTATCCTCTGTACAGTTTCTCCTTCAAGGTGTTCAACAACCTTGAGGCTTCCTCTTGAGTCAATGACTTCAGCTAGTGCGCCCTTCTGGCACGTCTCTTTTTGAAATTCCACGGAATTCAGAAGTGCACTCCTTGCACTGGCTTATAGAACCTGCGGTATTTTGTCATGCAACCTCTTGCATGAAGCCACAAATAACCCAAACTTGAAATCAAAGAACTCATAGATAGGAAAATATGTCTATCTCCTGCAGATGGAACTTAACATAATTCTATAGCATGAATGAACACACAACATTCATAAAAGACACATAAACACATAGATACATTCATTCATAAACTCACAACCACATGAACAACAACATGCAGGAAAAACTGTTATGTTTGTATTAATCAAGAATGTTTGATTACAATGTGTTCAAGCTTAGACTGCAACAGAGTCTCGCTCTCCTCTCCTATCTCTCTATTCTCTCTATTCTTCTTACCTTACTAAAAAAAAAAGAAGATCTTTTTACAAAAGGGGGCTCCTTGAGTGCTTCCCTCCATCCTCACCAACTCTCATTAATTTACATTCAATTACATTGAATGTCTGTCTATTCTGAATCGGATCTAGATCTCAGCCTTACAACCATTTAAGGAAAACTTTAAATTTTGAAAAACGAGAGGGTTGTGCCTCTCTCCTTCCATTAAATGTGTGCTTGATGTGTTGTCTAGCTGACATGTTGTTGGATTGGAGCGATGCTCCTGCATCAGAAGGTCAACAAAGAAGTCAATTATTCTAGAAGCTCCTAGAAAGTCATCAAGAAGTTTACTAGTCAAAGTGGTTGCAACTAGGAGTTAATTATGGGTAAAGTTGTTGCAATAAGAAAATAATTAAAAATAAATTAGTTATAGCAAGAAGTTATGAGTTTACTAATTATGGGTAAAGTAGTTGTAACAAGAAAGTGGGTTATCCCTAAGCGAGGGAAGTTGGGTAAAAAAATTAGCAGATGACCCCGAAAGGAAGGCACTTGGAGAGTATAAATAAGAGAGAAAGAGACTCCCATTAGCACCTAATTGATTATATTGAATATATATGTTGTAAAGTGTTATGGGAAATTACTATAGACAAATATAAAGTGACAGGTATGAGGCAGCGAAAGTCTTAAGGAGAAAAAGTTTCAGAGCTACAAAGAGTGACAATTCCAAGGTTTATGAGGTTATCCATGAGTTGTAGGAGGAGATATTACATACATATGTGGGCCACAGGCATAGAGAAGCGTAGAAATCCACGAGTTGAAGAGTAGTTAGGGTGCATACATCCACGAGCCACAATGGGACAAAGCGCTGACATCTGCGGGCAGTAGAAGAGGAAATAACGGATCTGTAAAAAGAGAAAAGAGAATCTGTTATTTCCATATTGCGGAATCTAAGGAGATATTGCAAGTGTGTTTGTTACATATTAAATACAACATGGTTACTACAGATTTAAATGTAGGTTCATGATTATGTTTTGATATTGCATCTTAGTGGTGTTGTGAAGCATGCTTGAGGCATCACTATGTGAGGTTTCGTATATTCCCTATTGGATGTATGATATATGTTTTAGAGTATGTTTTGAGGCAGACTTGTTGAGTCACATTATTGGTTATATTGGTATATCTTGTGGTGCATTTCTAGAGGCATTTCTGGGTGTTGTTGGTATATTATCTATGAGATTAGATATGGTATATTTGATGCACATCTTGGTGATATTGTACATATGGTTTATATTTGTCTTGGTGATTAGATATAGCTTAGTTGATGAGATTGATGTGATAGGTTGATTGAGATAGATTGATGTGATAGGTTGTTATGACAGGTTCATGAGAGAGGTTGTTGTGACAGGTTGATGTGATAGGTTGAAAATGGAAGGTTGACAGTGGCAATGGTTGATTCAGTGGTAGTGACAGGATTTCCACATTTATATTTTAGGGTGGTCAGACGGGGAAAGGATAGGTGGTTGTAACCACCTTCTGGTTGTAGTCGAAGAACATAGGGGGTTTTAGCCTCCTTTTGGTTGGATCTAGAAAATGAGGGATTTGTAGCTTCCTTCAAGTTCGAGCCTAAGAAAATAGGGGGTTGTATCCTCCTTTTGGTTGGAGCTAGAGAATTGGGGAGTTGTAGCTTCCTTCAGGTTGGAGCCTGAGAAACTAGGGGGTTGGAGCCTCCTTCCAGTTGTAGCTGGAAAATAAGGAAGTTGGTGTTTCCTATTAATATACTTCTTAATACATATAAGAAAAAACATTCCATGGTTTCCCCCCACATTGGGTTTCCATGTAAATATTAGTGTATTGTGTATTTGTAGATGTTTTCTCTATGACTATTTATTATGCATTGATGGATGATATTGTTTATGATGCAATAATGTATTGAATGCATAAATGATAAACCATTGAATACTGCTGATAAATTTAAAGAA
>JZKD02S1961642.1:375921-399947 GCA_000966675.3 Picea glauca
CAACTACCATTTCCACTTCTATTAACAAGTTCTCTTTCAAGGTGTCCTGTAAAAGGAATAATAGAATGACCAACCCCTAGTATGATAAAGAATGTAAAATTGCTAGGAAATTCATCAGGGATGCCTCTAATGAGTGCCTAAAACTAGATAAGATCAATATGTACAAATCCCTAATTAAAAGGAAAAAAATGTACTATATCAATAAAAGGAAAGAGTAGCTTTTACAACTATCTAAGTTGGATCCTAAAAAGTTGTGGAGCCAAATTCTAAACCACAATACTAAATAAAATAATATGATTCCCTTAAGGGACTGGAATTCCTCCCTTAAAAGTCTTTACGAGTTCCCCAATGCCATGGACACCATTCTTATTGTCCCTACCAAGGATGAAGTTTTTTCTTTAGATGACATAGAGTTCAGGGTTAAGCAGGTTGCAAATGGGAAAGCTAAGGACATTGAAGCCTACCAAGCTGAAATTTTTAAAATTGGAGGGCCTATCCTTATCCCTCACATACACAAGCTCTTCAATTTAGCAGTCAAGCAGGGATTCCCTAAACCCTGGACGAAAAACCTCATTGTTCCTATTTTTAAAAATGGGGATAGAAACATTCCCTCTAATTATAGGACCATTATGATAAGCCTGATTTTAGCCAAGCTTTATGGAATTATTTTGCAAAAGAAGATTAGCCTTTGGTTAGAAAGTCAAGGTAAAAGAGATAAAGGCAAGGCTGGTTTTAGGAGATATCATGCAATTGTGGACCATCTTGTTACCTTTAGGATCATTCCATAGGAGTTTCGCAATACTAAAACCAATCTTTTGTGTTGTTTTGTTGAATTTAGAAAAGCTTTTGACACGGTTCCTAGGAAAAGCCTTTGGAATAGGTTGGAAGAGATAAAAGTGTCTCTCGAGTTGAGGGTTGTTGCAATAAGGATGTATGAGAACTTTATTTCTAAGTTTAAAAATACCGAGGGTTGTTCGAAAGAGATTAACTGCAATATTGGAGTCAAACAAGGTTGTCCCTTGTCCCCTACCCTTTTTGTCATATACATTGACAAGTTATATGATTGCTTGGAAAAAGAAGGTTGTGTCGACCCTTCTCTCACTGGTATAGTCATCAATCTTCTTCTTTATGCGGATGATATCGTTCTTATGGAAAAGGATTCTCCATGATCTTGAAAACCAACTAAGAATCCTCAAGGATTTTTGCTCCAATATGGGTATGACTGTTAATATTGATAAGGCTAACGTCATGATTATTAAATCCAATAAGATCAATTATAATACCTTCGTATATGAAAAGAACCACTTGGAGGAAGTGACTTCATAAAAATATATTGGAATTGATATTCACCACAAGCTCAACTGGAACTATAACATTGAGAAAATGATAATTGGGGAATGGAAAACTTATTATGGGTTTGAAAAAAATTGTAAATCAGTCGATATTTGGAGTTGGGATAAGAAGAAAATCCTCTTTGAGACTCTTGTTACACATGTTATTCTTTATGGATGTGAATTCTGGGGCTGTGGTATCTCTCGTGAATCTTGGAGAAAGATAGGGAAAATACAAAAGAATTTTATAATCTATCATCTCAAGATTAAAGGAAATATGCCCTATCCCATCCTCCTCTTAGAAACAAATCTCTCCCCCATTGAGAGCACGACTATGAATAGATACCTAATTTATAAGAACAAGTTAAACAACATGGAAGACAAGAGGCTTCCTAAAATTACTTCAAAATTGAGTGGCAACCACCATCGACTCAAGCGAGGATGGCATAAAGATGCCCAGTCTGGGCTAAACTATTGGGGAATCATGGAAGACACCATTTTGTAGAATAAAAATACTATTAAAAATATCATCAAATCAAAAGTTAAGGAGAAAATGTGGTGTGATAAAGAGTTGGAGAAAAAAAAAAAAATTAAGGTATTATAAGGATGTAATCAACCCTAATCCAGAAGATCAAAATTATCTATATGTTTTGACAAGTGTAAAGAAAAAAATAAGTATTGCTAAGATACGAACAAATTATCACGAGCTTCATAGTGAAATTGGGTGTTATCCAATTCCTAAAACACCATGGGATGAAAGATCGTGTCACCTTTGTGACACTAAAAAGGTTGAATATGAAAAGAAATTTCTCTTAGATTGTCTAGCCTATACCCAGATTAGATCTCATTTTCAAAATATTTGTCACACTACCAACCTTACTAATCTCTTAACTCAACAAAACTATGGTGATGTTGGAAATCTTCTCTTAATTCTTTTCGAGGACATAAACAAAATTCTAAAGAATCGCAAGTAATCACTTGTGTAACATCCCCGAGCGGGCAAACGCTACTGCATAGAACACACTTATACTTATATATATATCAGATGCATATGAAATAAAAATAATGAAGTTAAATGGCTTAACAGAGTAAACATATAATTACTACCATCATACAGAATTAATGAAATCAATAGTAAACATCATCACAATGGAATGCATGATAAGATAGTAAGTATCATAGACTAACATCACATATAAATTAAGAACAATATTAATACTTGTCTTTGAAAATGGAGTAATTCCACCAACCACGTGCAGACCTTCTTAGAACCTCCCAGCCTTAAACCTCACTTATCATCATGCTCAATAGTGGGTCACCCCCGAGCTGGGACTAAGCTCCACCCAAGGTAAGGGAATTCTAGACTAGGTTGAGGTTATAGGGAAACTATAGAGAGCAACCAGAAGGATTCTCTCTAGGAGCCTTCTTATGCCCACTACTCATAGACTCTCATTTCCCACATGCATGTTTCGCCCGGGAGTATACACCTTCACAAGCAGAGTCCATCGGTGCTTCACCTTCTCTCTGTTCCTCGGCAACAAGCCAAATCAGGAATTATCAGAGCTCCAAATCTAGTGTTGGACTCTCTCTGGCAGAAAATCACTTCCTAGCAGACTCTCTCTCACCTAGAGGGAGTTGCTCACAGGCATGACAACCTGCTTATTCTACCACGGGCCTGACAACCTGCTTCTTCATCACACTCTTCGGCTCAATTCCAACCGGGTGAGGGCAACTTCAACAACATCATCACTCAGTTGACACCAGGATGATGACCACAACAAAAAATGGGCATAGTGTCGTAAATAGCAACGACCAGATGCTAAAACGCAACCTGCTCAGGTGATTATCCAGGTGTCGGGTTCTACAAAAGACACAAATTGGCTCATAGTTTTCTAGTTACAGGATGCGCGATAGGAAATTATGTAGAGGTTGTGGATGGAGGCCAAATGCAGAGACCAGACAGAATTTATGGGAATACATCAGACAATCACAGAGGTCTCACGGTTTCGGTTCTCAAAGATGTGTGCGATATGCAGAGCTCAGACGCAAAGGATGGCAGAATGAGGAGAAACCCCCCCCCATGACTGACTTTTGCAGCTTTTAATTGGATGTGCCTGGGCTGACACATGTCGCCCATGAAGCTACATGCGTTCCTCTATAGGAACTTAGGACAACACTCAAAATTGTCCACCTTAGTTTTTTTTTGGAAATAGTAATAATAAATTATTATCCCTTTTTAGAGGTAAGCACCCTAGCTTAGCCCCTATGCCCAACACTTAGCCTTTCTTTCCAGTTTTCAGCCCCCATTCCCTTACCCACTCTGTGGAATCTTATACCCCCATCACTCTTTCTTCGTGGTCAGTCTGCACGTAGCGGTGTTTAGAATTTTATTAATGTTCTGCATAATAAATATACAAAAGTAGGCTTCTGCCCTTAATACTTAGGCTCTTTGACCCAATAAACACATAAGCCTACCAAATTATCAGTACTCGGCTCACCAGCCTACAAAACATGATTTACAATTCATAAACATGATTACAACATGGCTCATCCTTGGGGATATTACAATCCCCTCCCCTTATTTTTGCACTGTCCTTAGTGAAACTTTCAGACAATATCAACAAGATTTCCAAAATATTCAAAAAGATGCGGGTATTCTACCCGCATAGCATCCTCATGCTCCCATGTCGTGTCCTCAAGACCATACCAGGTCCACTGGACCTTTACAAGCCCTATAACTCGATTCCGGAGATGTTTGCTTTTGTCCAATATGCGCACAAGATGCACTTGCAGGACACCTTCTTGCTCCACCTGAATCACATTCCAATCGATAACATGATTAGCATCAGGTATATATTTCTTAAGCAATGAAACATGAAACACATTATGTACAGTCATGGATGCATGTAATGAAAGCATATATGCAACTGGCCCAATCCTTTCTAGGATTTAAAATGGCCCACAAAATCTGGCTTCCAACTTGGCACAGTTTCCCAGCTTTGGGGAACTTTTGTTAACTTTTACTTTCAGGAAAACATGGTCACCCTCTTTGAAATCTCTGTGGGTTCTGTTTTTATCAGCATAACTCTTCTGCTTGTCTTGGGTAGCTTTCAAATTCTGCTTAATTTTTAGCATCTGTTCTTCCATTTCCTTGAGCAACTCTGGCCCAACTACTGCTCTGTCAGGTGGATTATCCCAGCTTACTAGAGGATTTCACTTTCTTCCATAAAATGCTTCAAATGGGCTCATCTTCAATGATGCTTGATACCCATTGTTGTAGGCGAATTCTACCAAGTCCAGGTAGTCTTCCCATTTCGATGGTTTGTCCATCACATACATCCTTAGCATGTCTTCTATTACTCTGTTCACCCTCTCTGTCTATCCATCAGACTTAGTATGATAAGCTATATTGAAATTTAGATTCATTTTGAATCCCTTGAATAACCCTTTCCAGAAATTTGAGGTAAATTTTGGGTCTCGGTCGGGCACAATCATATTGGTAATTCTGTGCAATCGTGCCACTTCCTTCATAAAAATATCAACAAAATCTATTTCCTTATGAGTGGTGTTTAATGAAATGAAATGGGTATATTTTGTAAGCTTGTCCACCACCACCATAATGGAATCATGTTGCTTGCCTGTTTTGAGCAATCCGAGGATGAAATCCATTGTTACTACTTCCCACTTCCACTCAAGAATGCGTAAAGGTTGAAACAACCCTGCTGGGTGCCTGTGCTCATCTTTAACCTTTTGGCATTCCATACATATGACAATGTATTCTGCAAAGTCTTTCTTCATACCTGGCCAAAAATAATGGCTCTTGACTGCTGCCACAATTTTTTGATATCCAGGGTGCCTTGCATAAGGGACATTATGCATTTCATGCAAAATCATATGTTTCAAGTCCTAGACATTAGGTACATAAATTCTATTCTAGTATATAATTATAACATCGGTTCCCAATTTATAATTTTCCACTTTCTGTGGAATCTCACCTTGATGTAGCTTTGCTACCAGCTCCCTGTACTGCAAATCTGTATTTGCAGCCTCCAAAATTCTTCCCTTTATATTAGTTTGGTACATGCTAATGGTTGTAGCATGTAAGTTGTGCACCTTCCTATTGAGTGCATCAACCACCTTATTTTCCTTCCCTTTGATATGCTTGATATCAAAGTCGTATTCACACAGAAACTCTAACCACCTACTCTGCCTAGCATTTAGGGTGGGCTGGTCAAATAAGTATTTCAGACCGTTGTGGTATGTTCTCAATTCAAATCTCCTCCCCATGAGGTAATGTCTCCATTTCCTCAGAGCGTGAATGATTTCTGTCAACTCCAAATCGTGAGTGGAATAATTCTTTTCGTTCTCTTTCAGCTTCCTAGACTCGTAACAGATTACAAATCCATTCTAACTGAGGAATCCTCCCAATCGTTCTTTGCATGCATCGGTGCACACCACAAAATTCACATTTGGGTCTGCAATCTTTAGTATTGGAGCACTGGTTAACAACTGCTTCAATCATTGGAAGCTTTTCTCACACTCTTCAGTCCACTGAAACTTCTTTTCCTTCCTTTGTCAGGAAGTGATAGGGTAGGGTATCTTTGAGAACCTTGCGATAAACCTTCGGTAATGACCCGCTAGACCCATAAAGGATCTAACATCCGCCACATTCCTTGGCACTGACCATTCTCTAACGGCCTCAATCTTCTCAAGATCTACAACTATTCCATCCTTCGAGATAATATGCCCCAAGTAATGGATCTGTTCTTGATAAAATGAGCATTTGCTCAAATTGGCATACAACTGGTGCTCTCTCAGCACTTGCAGCACCATCCTCAGGTGTTGTTGATGCTTGTCCTCTGACTTGGAATACACCAGAATGTCATCCAGGAATACTATGACAAACTTTTCTAGGTAGTCCTTGAATACACCATTCATCAAGCACATAAAAACAACAGGTGCATTTGATAGCCCAAACGACACAACTGTGAACTCGTAATGACCATACCTTGTTCTAAAGGCAGTCTTGTTGATGTCTTCATCCTTTGTTCTTACCTGGTGATATTTTGATCTGAGATCTATCTTCAAAAATATCTTCACATCCTTCAACTGATCGAAGAGGTCATCAATCCTCGACAGAGGGTACTTGTTCTTGATAGTTACTTTGTTCAATTGTCAGAAATCAATGCACATCCTCAACGTTTTGTCCTTCTTCTTCCTGAACAGGACCGGGGCACCCCAAGGTGACATTCTTGGGCATATGTACCCCTTCTTCATAAGCTCTTCAAGCTGCAATTGCAACTCTTTTAGCTCTGGCGTACTCATTCTATAAGGAGCTTAACACTGGAGTTGCTCCAGGCATCAAATTTACAAAGAAATCGATATCTCTCTTCGGAGGTAGTTCGGGTACCTCATGAAATACATCTTCAAACTCTTTTAGTACCGCATGGTCTCCAATATTTGAGACCTCATCCTTATATGCTTCCTCCATACGGGCTGCAAACAATTGACAGCCTTTTCTGTAGCATTTCTTCAGCTGTAATGCTGAAATTTCTCTGACAACTACAACTCTGGGAATTCCTTGGACTATTTTTCAATTACCCTCCTCATCCATGCAAGTAAATTCCTTGTTACAACATTCCAGGAGGGCATGGTACTAGTCCAACCAGTCTATCCCAATTAAACAGTCATAAGAGCCTAAAGGAAGAATATTCAATTCATCATTCATGCTCAATCCTTTCATGTCCATAGGACAGGACTTAACCAACTCACTGACTTTCCTCTTTGTTCATGTAGCCAACTGCACTAACCAAGACTTTTCATGCTTGATTATTGATAAATGAAAACCTTCCACCACTCTAGGATCTATATAACTATGGCTAGCCCCTAAATCAATTAAAACAGTAAGTAGTCGATTGTTAATCATACCTTCCACTTCAATCATGTGCGATTGAAATTCATCTTGCTTGTTGTCTAGGGCTGTGTAGATCCTTGGTATTCTACTGCCCATGTCCTCCACTGTTTCATCTTTCTAAACATTGTGTACGACTCTCGCTTTATCATTTATGTGGGGGCAATCTCTGTACCTATGGTTTCATTTACAACCCCAACACTCCATGGGTCTCTGCCTTGGCAATTGACCACCCACTTCAACCTTTCCGGGCTCTCTAAAAGATGGTTGTCCCTGAGGACTGTTTTTGAAAAAGGGAGGCTTGTTTCCCTTCTGCCTCTGTTCCTTCTTGAACTTCTTCTTGTCTTCCTAAGCCTTCTGGAAGGTAGGATTTTCTCTCTGTTGTCCATATAAACATTTCTCTCTTCTTATTGTTTCTTCCATAGACTTAGGGTCATCATATTGAATCTTGTCACCAATAGAAGGTGGTAATCCACTTAGATACCTCTGAATCTTGACAGTCTCCTCCTTGATGAATGGAACATACTTCAGCAGTTCCAAAAATCTTCGCTTGTATTCATCAATGGTCAAGTTGTCCAGTTTGAGTTCAAAGAACTCTTTCATCTTTTTGTCATAATATCTTTTAGTCAAATATTTCTTCTCGAAATACCTCTTGAATTCCTTCCAAGTGATATCTTTCTCTCTAATGTGTTGCACCTACACAAGATGATCCCACCACATGGATGCTTTTCCTTTCAACTGATACATCACAATTCTTCCTTCAACATGAGAGGAATAATTATGTAATTGGAAGTACTTCCTCATGCCTAGCAACCATGTCTCAACATATTCTTCCTTCTGGTGTTCTCCATCAAACGTGGGAGGCTAATCTTATTCATTTCTCCTTTCAGTTCATCCACCCCAGACCTTCTATGCTTTCTGGTAGGTGATGGGCTTGAACTATTGTGTGCTTCCTTACTGGAATGCTTTGGGGAGCGACGATGATGTTTGTTAACACTCCTCGATCTTCTTTTTCTCTCAGGGGTCCTGCGACTCCCTGTTTTTCTTGTGTCACTCTCCTTTTCCCATTTCCTTTCTATTATTTCTAGACTCTTCAACATCTTTAATTTGAATTCACCTTGCTAATCCTTGACTCTCATGAGATTTCGGCTATCAGCTCGGCAAGCCTGGGCATCTTTCTGCAATCTTTCAATGATTTTCATCATATTCCCTTCCTTATCCATTTATTTTCCATGCCCATTGGAGAAGTTGACATCCCTTCCTTCTCTTTTGCTCTCTGAATTGGAGGCAATTCATGCCCCTTCCATTTCTTTGCACTCGGCGACAATTATGACTGGTTTTGGCACTCACTAAACTTATGCAAATACAATGTGCAGACAACCGGAATTTGTTAGGTCATTAATCCTTAACAAATTCCATAGCATTCAAAAACAACTTGATTCAAGAAACATTCAGTTTCCATGAATTTTTTGAGCTCTGCTCGGCTCTGCGGTACACTCAGGCCATAGCCCTTTTCTCTGTTTTCCCCAACCCTACACGACCAAGGGTCGTGACCAAGTGATAGATCTACAAGGTTCTCTAAACAAAACTTTGAGGTTTTGGGTTTCAGGGTTTCGGTCCTAGAGGTTCTCACACTCACTTTCCTCTCCAACTCCCAACTTCCGAACTTCCGACCTTTCTCACCCCTGAGCCCACAACACCGTTGTCACCAACCAAGGTGGTGACACATGGTGTCCTTAAGAAGGTCCATGTTACCTCAGGTGACACTATCTAGACCTACTGCGTCTACTTTTTCCTTCAGGACCCACTGGCACGTGGCACACATCCTCTATGTCCTCGTCGATCTTAGTGATGTGAGCTCGACCCAATACTTTGGCTCATTAGGATTTCATGATTTCGAGCCTTGGGAGTTCGTGCATCAACACCACCCATTCTCCTGATGGACAAACTTCCGAAATGGTGACATTTTGGAGCTCCTAATATAACGGTCATGACTTCCCCACGATCTGATGACTCAGATCTCATCGGGATTTTGCGTATTGTGATTTCCACACTCATGTGAAACTCCAAAGGGTTCCAAACCTTGTGCAAGTTCCGTAGATCCAACGGTCAAGTTTTCTTCCTTCGATCTACAGTGTATATCTTTTCGTGACTTCGAAATTTCAGGCATCAGGAGTTCATGCCTAAACACATCTCACTTTTCCTAATAGTCGAATCCTCGAAAGGTTTCCAGGATAACTCTCATGCACCTTCTCCAGATCTGATGGTTGTGAGGGATCTCCTTTCCTTCTGATAAAATCCAATGGCTCCAACACTTCGTGTGTTGATCTCTCTCTCTCTCTCTCTGGCCAAATACCACACCGACTACAGTTTTATTCTACCACTACTCCTACTGATCTTCTTAACACAGCCAAATAACTCCTTGGCACTCAGGAATGCTCTAAGGCTCAAAATTGGTTTCTCCAACACAATTTCACTCGACACCTTGGGTCCAAAGACCACTTATCCGACCCATCTAGGCTCAGTGTGGATACTTTGGCTCTGATACCATACTATTACGTCCCTGACCTTAAACCCCACAGCCGGGAAGAAACTAATGTGCGAAACACACTTATACATACATATACATATATATCAGATGCATATGAAATAAAAAAAAATGTAGTAAAATGGCCTCACAGAGTACACATATAACTGTGTGAGACACACTTATACCTATATATATATATATATATATATATATATATATATATATATATATATATATATATATATATCAGATGCATATGAAATCAAAAATAATGAAGTTAAATGGCCTAACAGAGTAAACATATAATTACTACCATCATACAAAATTAATGAAATCAATAGTAAACATCATCACAACGGAATGCATGATTTCCCATTAATGAAATGAAGTCTACTTCCCATTTGTCAAACACTTTAAGGGTTACCTGAGGTTTTAGAGGAATCTCATCCCTCCTATATGGATTTCCTACCCTTTGACAGACATCACAAGTATGACAATATTCCTTTGCATCTTTAAAAACTATTGGCCACCATAGTCTCGTGCATAGTATCTTCTGCGTAGTGGCTTTTCCTACATAGTTTCCTCCAACTATTCCTTCATGTGCTTTTGCCAAGATAATAGGATGTTCATGTTCCATGACAAATCTCCTTATAATATTATCTCCTCCTAGTTTATACCTACAATATGTTGGTAATCTACAGCTCTAACCACCAAATTATTCTTCTGTATAGTGTTTTATTCCTTTGGGGAAAATCATGTACTAAAAAATTCAATGATATCAACAAAGGTTTCAATAGCAATCCACACTAAAAAGAGTTGTGCATCAGGAAAATTATCCTCCAAGCTACTTGGTTCCTCTCCATTGGCTATCCTGGATAGATGATCTGGCCATGCATTCAGTCTTCTAGGTTTCACTACTACTTCAAAATAAAACTCTTGAAATAACAATAACCATCTACATATTCTCTCCCCCAACACTTTCTTGTTGACAATGTATCTGAGAGTAGAGTGATCTGTGAACATTTTAAAATGTTGGTCTAATAAATAATATATGAACTTTTGTAATGCATATACCATAGCCAAGCTTCTCTCTTTGTTGTATTATAATTTTGTTCTGACTTTGAGAGTTTCCTACTTGCAAATGCTATTGGGTGATGTATGTTGCCTTCTCCTAGTTGTGTTAATACTGCTCCAAGTGATATTCAAGAGGCATCCACATGAACATGGAACTCTTTTGACCAATTTGGAAATGCCAGAATTGGTGTTGTCACCGTTTTCTCTTTTAAGATGTCCAAACTTTGTTGGCACTCATCATTCCATTGAAACTTGATATCCTTCCTTAACAATTTCTCCATGGCCACAATAATATGTGTGCAACTCTTTATGAACTTTCTATAGTAGCCTGTATGACTTAGTGTAGCTGTTAATTGGCACACTGACTTAGGTGGTGGTAAATTAACAATGACAACAATCTTTGTAGGGTCAACCAACAGACCATGTTTACAAACCACATGCCCTAGCAGAATTCCAAATGGTGCATTGAATATGCATTTCTTAATGTTCAAAGAGATTTGACATTGTCTACACCTATGTAACATTATTAGGAACCTAACCCCTCATGTAGGTAGAACAATATATTCAGATGTAATAAAGGTCAATATTAATAAGGCCTTGCAATAAGGTAGAATAAGTCAAATGTAAGAAGACCTAATAGAAACTTCTGCTTCTAGAAGGGTCTTCCTCTAGATGGTTTTTTTGATAGACATATTTAGTATAAATAGGAGTCGAGGGTATGAGAACCCTAACTTGGATATTATTGTAATAGAGCTTTGCTTGAATGGAGGTTGCCCCCTCGAAGAGGCAAGTGAACATTGCTCTCAAAATCAAAGTGCTCTTTCTGGTGTTATTCTGATATCCTTTTAGTGTTATCGTGGTGTTGTTCTAGTTATATTGTTGTTTATATGCCATTTCTAAAATTTTATTTTTGTTCTGCATACTTTTTATATCTGGAATATTACAAGTCGTATCATAGCACTTTCCTCGGAAGAAAATTGTGGGTTAATTTTTTCAGGGTAGAGACATATTCCAACATTTTTAATCTAAAGAGATCTGACGTTATGTGCATAAACCCGCGGTTGAGGGATTCATACATGCAGGAAATACAAGTGGTACTTAAGCGCACATTTGTTGGCCACCCTTCTAACCCCTGTTGGTACCCCTTTGAGTGGTAGTGCATCAGACAACACCTATATACGGATCGACCTAGATTTCCTGAAGCCCTCTTTAGATAAACCGATCGGTCGACTGACTGCTATAGTTTCACCGAGAACAACACTCGGGAAGATACTCTCTAGTACCTGGGTAGTCGAGTAGTACGGATAAGGGCACAGTCGAGCCTCCTTAGTTGGTGCCCTAAGATATTGGGCCAAGTACTACTATTGGACCCTGCACATATATCAGAGAGCTATAGCACAGGGCAAACCCTTGTCTGTAGAACCTTTGAATACCTAACCCTTGGGGACAGAAACAAAACATAAAACAGACAAGATCTATTGTCGCGCAACTATGTTCGAGTTGCCAAATCACTACACATTTCTTCCTAGTTAAGCATTTGGGAATTTCATCACTGCAGTATCCTTCAGACCAGAGTATAACTCCACAGGTGTAAAAAAAAAAAAAAGTATGGAAACATTTGCACCATTATTTGAGACCTATTCCATTAGATTTATCTCTTCACCCTTATCACATTCATACCTATCATTTTTCAGCAAAAGTTTTGACCCCACCCACCCCTTTTCGGTTCCCTCGTCATCATGGTCCATACCCGTAGACAAGACTTGGAAGCTCGCTTCACTACCTTGCAATATAATTTCACATAGACCCAACAAGAAGTGAGACAACTCAATGCCAATATTTCTACCATCAATCAAAACACGCATTCCTCCATCGCCGCATCAATCAATGAACTCTAAGAAGACCTCAAACAAGACATGACTACCCATCTTGAATCTGTTGTTTCGATGATTTTCACCAAGCTGCATATCCCTGCAGATCCCCCTTTATCTAACCCACCTTTGCATACCGAAGCTAAAACTTCCTCACATTCCAATAATTTTCAGCCCCATCACTTTCAGCGTCACCTACGCCTTCCGCGGGTGGATGTGACCAAATTTGATGGCTCATATTCCACTGGTTGGGTAACTCAAATGGAACATTATTTATCTTTGTACGGAATTACAAATGATTTGGCCAAACTCTGGTATGGTGTTCTCCATATGGATCAAGAACATTGACAATGGTGGCAATGGAAAAAAACTGTCCGTCAAGGGTATGTTTCTTGGACACACTTTGTGGCAGATCTTTATGAATGATTTGACACTGAAACTAACCATTTAGGTTGACAAAGTTGAAACATTCTGGAAAAGTGGAATACTTTATATCTTCTTTTGAGAGACTGGCTTTTCGTACAGAGGGCATGTCTGATGCTTTTTTCCGAGAATGCTTTATCAATGGCCTCAAGGATGAGATTTGTGCCCATGTCCTCATGGCTCAGCCTCAGAGTTCCATTCCTCAGCCCTAGTATGAGCCCCTTCTCTTCTCCAGTGGTCATGGTCTTGAAGAAAGAAGGTTATTGGTGCATGTGTCCTGACTTCCACACCCTCAACAAACTTACCATTAAAGACAAATTTTCCATTCATGTCATTGATGACCTCTTGGATGAATTGAGTGGCGCCCATTTCTTTACTAAACTTGATCTTTGTTCTGGCTACCACCAGATCTGTATGAAAGAGGTAGACATTCCTAAGACTACCTTTAGAACTCATGAGGGCCACTATGAGTTTTTGGTCATGCCCTTTGGCTTGTGTAATGCCCCCTCCACCTTCCAAAGCCTCATGAATCATGTATTCCATCCTTTTCTCCCTCATTTTGTCTTAGTTTTCTTTGATGATATCCTCATCTATAGAAAAACCTGGACAAACCATCTTGCTCATGTGGATCGAGTTCTCCATCTACTCTCTCGGCACCAACTTTTCATGAAACAATCTAAATGTGCTTTTGGCACCTCAGAAGTCGAGTACTTGGGTCATCTTGTTGGCAAGGACGGCGTCAGGGTGGATCCTAAAAAGATTGAAGCTATGCAAGAGTGGCCTCACCCAAAGAATCTCAAAAGATTGCATGGATTTCTGGGCTTAACAAGATATTATCGCAAGTTTGTTAAGAATTATGGAAAGATTGAGACACCTCTCACTGCACTCCTTAAAATGAATTCTTTCACTTGGACCCCAACAGCTGCTCATGCTTTTCAAAACTTGAAGATGGCCATCTGCACCACTCCAGTCCTAGCCCTTCCTGATTTCACAAAGACCTTTTTCCTAGAATGTGATGCTTCGAGGAAAGGAATTGGCGATGTCCTTATGCAAGAGGGTTGACCTTTGGCCTTTACTAGCAAACAACTGTCTGAACGAAATTTGGGCAAATCAATATATGAAATGGAAATGTTGCCTATTTTTCATGTTATTGATCTGTGGCACTCTTATCTACTGGGGAAACGCTTCCAAATTAAGACAGATCATCAAATCCTCAAGTATTTTCTGGAACAACGCATTTCCTCCCCAGAGCAACAAAAATGGGTGACTAAGCTCTTTGGTTATGATTATGAGATCATTTACAAGAAAGGTAATGACAATGTGGTTGCGGATGCACTTTCCCAAAAATATGAAGATGAAGGATCCCTTTTTTCTCTCTCCTTCATTGTACCAGATTGTCTCCAAGTCGTTTGCCAGGAATGGCTACATGATCCCAAAATTTCGCATCTAATACAAAAATTGTAGTCCAATTCTCTAGTTTCCCCAGGGTACTCTTGGCTCCATGATGAGCTTTGATACAAAGGTCGTTTGTATTTAAGTAAAATGTCAAAACTTAAATCCATGGTACTTTATGAACTTCATGCTACACCCACAGTTGGTCACTCTGGGTTTACCAAAACCTATGACAGGGTCAAATGTTTTTTTTTCTAAGCTGGTATGAAACAAGACATTCATAATTTTGTAGCTGAATGTGATGTGTGTCAACTCAACAAGGGAGAAACAGTCAAATCTCTTGGCACACTACAACTACTTCCAATTCCACCTTCTATTTGGAGGCATATCTCTATGAATTTTATTATAGGCTTACCTAAATCGTGAAATAAATCAGTCATCATGGTGGTAGTTGATCTCCTTTCTAAATATGCTCATTTATGTGCTCTTCAAAACCCATTTACAACATCCACTGTGGCTCAAATTTTCATGGATCAGGTCTTCAAGCTTCATGGCATGCCACATTCTATTGTTTCTGATTGCGACCCAACTTTCACCAACAATTTTTGGCAAGAACTGTTCAAGGTACAAGGAACCCAATTGCATCTCAGCACAACTTATCATCCCCAGACTGGTGGTCAAACTGAAGTTGTCAACAAGTGTTTGGAAACATATTTGAGGTGTTTTGCATCGGAAAAGAAAAATCAGTGGGCTCAATGTTTACCCCTAGAGGAATGGGGGTACAACACTTCATACCATAAAACTACCTGCATGACTCCTTTTGAAGCGGTATGTGGACAAAATCCACCTTTAGTTCTCTCATATTTACCAGGTGTCTTGAAGGTCCAGGCGATTGACCAAATGCTTACAGTTAGAGAGGCTATTCTCCGTACCCTTCAAGAAAATTTGGTCATGGCCCAGAATCGCATGAAGCAACAAGCAGATCAAGGTAGCTCTGAATGTCAATTTGTAGAAGGGGATTAGGTGTTTCTTTGACTGCAACCTTACAAGCAAAATTACCTCAAGGCCAACCATTGTCAGAAGCTAGCGCCCAAATTTTATGGTCCTTATATCGTTCTCAAGCATGCGGGACAGGTGGCCTATCAATTAGCTTTGCCCAGTCATTCTAAGCTACATCCTATTTTTCATGTTTCATGCTTAAAGAAGGTGATTGGAACTAAGTGCGAAACTCAAACTAACCTTCCCGAGTTGGACGAAGAAGGATCCATTTGGCTACAACCACAAGCAGTTTTGGACCAGCATGAGCATCGCCTGCATCAATGAACCATTAAAGAAGTGTTAGTCTAGTGGAAAGATACAAATCCAGGAGATTCCACTTGGGAACCAACTACCATTCTACAACAATTTCCACATCTCAAGCCTTGAGGACAAGGGATTTTTTAAGGGGGAGGACATGTTAGGAACCTAACCCCTCACGTAGGTAGAACAATATATTCGGATGTAATAAAGGTCAATATTAATAAGGCCTTGCAATAAGGTAGAATAAGTCGAATGTAATTAGACCTAATAGAAGCTTTCGCTTCTAGAAGGATCTTCCTCTAGATGGTTCTTTTGATAGACATATTTAGTATAAATAGGAGTCAAGGGTATGAGAACCCTATCTTGGATATTATTGTAATAGAGCTCTGCTTAACTAGAGGTTTCCCCCTCGAAGAGGAAAGTGAACATTGCTCTTAGAATCAAAGTGCTCTTTCTGGTATTATTCTGATATCATTTCAGTGTTATAGCAGTGTTGTTTTGGTTATATTGTTGTTTATTTGCCATTTCTAGCATTTTATTTATGTTCTGTATACTTTTTATATATGGAATATTACAAACATTAGTCTTAAAAATTAAACATGATCTTTCAATAGGATAAATATTTTCCAATCATCCAGATAAACCTCCAAAAACTTATGTATAAAATCTTTAAATGCAACTACCACTACTCTTGAAAAAATAGCAGGGGAATTTTTCAATCCAAAGAGCATCACTACATATTTATATGAACCCCATTCTGTGGTAAATGTAGTCTTATGACAATCCTCTAGTGTTATTTTTATTTGGTCGTAGGGATGATTTTAGGGGCTAAATTTCGCTCATGGGGTAATTTTCTAGGGTTTTTCCAAAAAAAATATTCGCTATTCTAAAAATGATTCGCCCAAATTCTATAGGATAAAATTATTTTACCTTAAAAATCACAAAACTTTTATACAAACTATGTAAAATCCTTATAAATTTGAATTTTTTTACAAAAATATTGCCAAACATTTATAGTTGGCATTTGAAGGATTAGTAAAATTCACCAAGGTTTCTACATTTTAAAATAAATTTCCATCCTTAAAATCATCCCTGATTTGGTGATACCCGAAATTCCATCAGTAAATGAGTATGCTTCTTGTCCTCCTACATTTTCTAATACCTCATCTGTAAATGGAGTAGGGAAGGGATAATGTAGACATATGTGATTCAACTTCCTCAAGTCTACAAAGATCAGTATACCCCCATGCTTCTTCTCCTGGAATACCATAGGACCAATCCACTCAGATTTTTCAACAAGTTCTAGTATACCAGTCTCTAACATTTTATCAATCTATACCTTAACTTTATGTTTATATACTGGATTCAACCTATAGGGTCTCTGTCTTATTGGTCTGGCATCTGTTCATTGAGGGTTTTTCATTTCTCCACGTTCTCCTGCTACCCCTTTCATTTCTAAAAACATTGTTGGAAATAGATCACTATACTTGCATAGTAATTATGTTATTCTTTCCACTGTCTGGTTGTCCCAATAGTCACCGATACTTGCAATCTTTGGATTCTCTTCTGTTCCAATATTGACCTTATTTATCTTCAGTGGTGCATCAAATTCTTTAGACTGTAACTGTGGACCTTCTACTTCTCTTTCACCTTCAACTTTTGTTATCTGAATATCGTGCGAGTTTTCTTCTGCTGGGTCATCTTCTGCGATGTGGTAACAATGTAACAATTGTTTGACTGTTTGTTGATTTCAATTCTGATAAGATGTTATAATTCCAACTTCAGGTTCTTCAAAAATATTTTCTTTTATCAACTTCAGTGTTGTATCCATCACTCGATTCTCATGTTAAAATGAAAATGCGATTACAAAGTTCTGCTGCAAATCTGTCCAATTTCCAATTCCTTTGTGTAGTTCTAGTTTTGTATACCAATTTATTGGTATGCCTTATAATATATGGATGAAGTGATTTGACCATTCCTCTGGTGGTACTAGTCTCCATTGGGTTATGCATATGTTTATATGTTCTCTAGGTTGTCCTCTTCAATTATATTTCTCCATATTTTTTTCTCCTATTCTATGCCAAATCTGATACGCAATAATATTTTTCATTGATACCAATCATGGATCTTTTCTTTGTGAGTACCCCACCAATGTGCAGGTGTTTCTTTCAAAGAAATATCTAAAACTAATAGCCTTTGAATTTCCAGGACTTCTAACCCAAACTTTTCAAAGAATTCTTCGAAATCATTTTGACCATAAAAACTTGGAGGTTCTCTTACCTCTGTGCCAACCCATCTTAGTGCACGCGTCATTTTTGCACATCTTATGGTAGATATCTCATGTAAGCGTTGTTTCCAATTCTCCAGTTCTGTCCCAGAATATGAAGCGCAAGAACTGATGCTTCTCCAGCTAAGCATTCCATCTGATGTTGGATTAATGTAATATTCATTGCGCGTGGTAGTTGTATAGAACTGGTTTATTTATTCCATGATAAAGTTATCTGTCACTAGTTCAACATATCTTCCACCTTCTGAAGGATCTAATGGTGCTATGGCTCTATATTCTCCTTATTCAAAGATCATTTTCGGGGTCTTCAAGTTGATGATAGCTTGATTTTCAAATACCCAATTGAGTCCCAACAATGTTGGATAAGGTGTAGTATTACCTCAAAATATGCCATAGTGTGCACACCATCTAAATCCACCAGTATTCCTTTCAATCAACCAATTGGTATTACTCTATGTTGGTTTTCCAGTTTCAGTTGAATAGGTGAATATCCTAGTGTAGGTTCCCCCATGCATTCCCATGTTTTCTTAGGAAGAACCTTTACCTCAAATCCTAAATCTAATATGATGTCACCCATGTTAAAGTCTCCAATATTTTCATTTAGTATGAACTCTCTATTTGTTCTTGTCTTCCTATGGACATGATTTATTGTCTTTTGTTATAGTTTTATCTCTTCTTCAGGGTTGCATTTTTCTAGCAAACCTTGTAATACTTGTATAGATGTTTGGTCATTCAATAAATTCGAGAAATACACCAAAAATTTTCTTATATTACTTAACTTTTTTGAAGGTTGGCCTCCACTGGTATGATCATATGGATGAGGCATATCATATACTGACCCATCATATCTTGGTTGTGCATTTGAAGTAGAAGCAATATTCTCCTGCCAAATTTCTTGTATGGCCTGCTTGAATGTTTCTTTTTCCTTGTGCGCATCTAAATGTTGTTGAGGTGTTGTATTTTTTCTAACCCACTGGTGTTGGTTCTGATTCAGATTTTCTACATATTCTCTTGTTTTGGTTCCACCTCGAGCAACTATATTAATTTTTTCCCCTTCATCTTCTCTAGTTTCGATGGCAATCCATTGAACATTCTGGTTATTCTGATTCATCTTGTCATGATTTTTTGTCAGAAGTATAGGACAATATTTTGTAGTATGATTTGTTGTGCGATAGTACATGCATGTTGTTGATGGATGTGGACAATCTCTTGCATATTGCCTAGGTTGCTGGAAATTGTGGCAGTTTACTAGTCCTCTGCCTGTTTCAAATCCTCCTCTTCCACATCCTACTCCTCTTAATCCTCCTATGTTTCCTTGATTGTCTCCACATAGTGTATTATACTGTGGTACTTGATTATATTTTGGTGACGTTGCAAACTATTGCGGATTATTTTATTGCTGCGCAGGTGGACCTATCATTAATTCATCTTGCATCCTATAAGCATCTGAGGTCCTTTCCTTCATAAGTTCCATGGCTCAACAATCCTTATCCTCATGTTCTACAAACTTGCAAAAATTGTAGAATGTACTTTTAGGCATTGTTTGGTATTTTTGTATCATTGGACAATGATAGGGATCATGTCTAGATGTTTTACAGAGTTCACACCATAATCCTCCTGTGTGTAAGGGATTCGACAGTCCTGCTCCCAAATACTACGCAAATGTTGGGAACTCATTTTGTGATGTCCTTCTGTTCTATATAAGGTACACAAGATAGCTTCCCTCTTTTAATTTCCTTTGTTCTAATTCAACTTAAATGTCAAGTTATTGATATCCTCTCTCGGCTCTTCTATAGCTGGATCTGTATGTTTATATTGATTCTCTTCCAACTGTAAGGTTGCTTGTAGATCCTTGGCTTGAGTCTAGAACTTCTATTGCCTCAATGGGTATTTAAAATGTGTAAATAATGAGTTTATGAATAGTTTCCTATGTTTCATGTCTGGTATAGGATATTTCAACTTACCTTTCAATCGCTTGAACTTCTGATCGATTTCTCAAATTGACTCTCCTGGCTTATTTTTTATTTCTATCATCTCATTCATATATTGATCTTTTGAAATTGGTCATTGTAACTCATTGATTAGTGCCTTATTAACATGTGTGATGGTTGTATGTGCTCCTTGTGGACTTTTTATTGCTAGGCTCATAAACTAGTCCAATGCACGGTTTCTGAATGTAGTTGCGAGTTAAGCCACTTTTGCATCTTCATCTGTGATCAGTTTAGATTCCAAAATATTCTCACAAATAAATAGATGTTTCTCTGGGTCCTCTGACCCTTCTCCATGAAATTCTGGTAAACGAATGGTTGGATCTGCTCCTGCCATTGTAAACTTTGTGGTACTTCCTCTACACACTGTAGATAACTAATATTGCTAGTTGAACTCATACTTCGACTTGAATTTCCACTGGTCCCTTGACTTATTGGAATACTTCTTCCACTAATTTCTAGTTTTCTAAAATATTATTTCTTTCCTGATGTCTTAGTCGCACATGGGGTTGTGGGTTCCACACTAATTCAGATATGGAATGGAGTTCCTTCTTCTGCACCAGACCTCTAAAGTTTGATTTTTTTGTCATATTTGGCGCGCATGATTTCCTCAATCTGCTCCATAACACGAAGATCCTCTACCTCTTCTTCATTACTTTCCAATCCTTCCCTCTTGGATACTGCTCTTTTTTTCCTATTCATCTTATATTGGTAGGGTCTTCACTGTGCGTCTTTCCTGCTTTGTCCATTATTTCCTTGATTTGTTCTTCATCCATCATAATGGGGTCTATCACTTCCTTCTTCTTACCTCTATCCAAATCCCTCTCCATGTCCCATATCATCGTTAGTGTTTCCCCCAATCTCCCCATGCACGCAGAGTTATTTAGCTGCCAGACTCCATTGTCATCACACCTTTATCATGCATCAAAATATTGATTGACGTGTAAAGTGATCTAATATACCTTCCTGTTGGACCCTTAAAAAGTTCCTGCTCTGCAGTAGTGTATGATTTTGCAGTATCCACTGCAAAATCGATAATGAATCCTGAAATAATGTTGTCTAGCCATAAATCGACTGAGTGCATGAATTTATTGTTGACTTTTTGTAGCTGCGCAATATTTTTAGTAGTCCATTCTACTGGTCTTATCTAGTTAGTTGGTTGAGTGTCCTTCAATCTCAATATCCACTCCTAATGCAAATGTGGAAATTCACAAAAAAATGTCGCATGAAGATCAGTGAATACATACCTCTCCAAATATTGGCGTGGTGCATACTTAAGGTTTCTATTGTCTTTATGTGCAAACTCGATCTCTTTTTTTGTTAGCCATCATTTGATCTCCTTTTTAGTTGGGTTCCATGGTCTGAACATTCCCTTATAATACTTCATTCTCTTCATTGTTCTTCTCAACAAGTCCCTTCCAATATATTCTTCTGGGTTCCATCCTAGCAACATAACCATTTGTTGGACGTTCTAGGATAACTCGGGTTCTACTTTAGGTTTCCAAAAAAATCTTGCAAACCATCGACCCTTCTAGATACCAGAAGGAAACACTACACACAAAGTGCACAATGTAGTCTCACTCGAGATGGCTTATGGGTGACTATATGACCCAGATGTCTACAATCTTGGAACGGAAACTTATGTGGGGATGAGGGACATTCTTTCTACCTCAAAAAGTATTAGATCTATTATTGTATTGCATCAACACATCATTATATCTCAAATCTACCAATCATCAATTAGATACATTTGTTAGAGTTTATTCTACAATAATTATCATGTCATTCTACCGTGCGTTGCATTTTACTATTAGCAGATTAATTCATTCAGTATAGCTAAAAAATCTCAAGAAATAAGACAAACATTCCACATAGAGACACAAACTTATCATGGTTGATCCCCCCTAGGCTACATCCACAAAGATTTGGATTTCTTGGCTCTTTTATTATTCTGCATCAAGGTTATAGTGTTGCGCACATTACATTTGAGGTTGGAAAGATCATACTAAGCTCCACATATTATGACATTACCCTCGATTACAATGCATATCTCTGTCTGTTTGTCTCTATCTAATCATTTCTTTATACCTTCTCATACATGTCAGTATCACTAACTATCTCTTCGTTATCTCAAAATACATATTTACATTACAAAAGGGGTTAATTACTCATTACAAAAATGAACAAAACCCTAACCCACTAACCCTAGGTGGATTAGGTTTGTCCACTTTCTAACTCCTTGATCGCGACTGGTCCAAAATCCAACTGTTTTCCTCATTTGATCTGCATCTTTCTTCCTTTCTTTGAATTTCCTGGTTTCCTGGCACCACTTTTCCCTGTTTTCTGGCGTGTTCTCCTTCTCTGGTCCATTTCCTAACTGCCTTCATTAATTACCGCGGTTTTCCCCAAAATGGCCTGCGCCAACACAGTCCCTTAAGGGAATCCTATTATTTTGTTTAGTATTGCGAATTAGAATTTTCCTCCAAAACTTCTTAGGATCAATATTAAAAAGGTGTAAAAGCCACTCTTGCATTTTATTTATATAGTACATTTTTTCCCCCTTTTAATTAGGGATTTTTACTTATTGATCTTATCGATTTTTAAGGACTCATTAGAAGCATCCCTAATGCCTTTCCTAGCCATTTTACATTCTTTATCATACCAAGGGTTGGTTGTTCTATTATTCTTTTTACAAGACACCTTTAAAGTGAACTTGTTTATAGAAGTGGAAAGGATAGTTGTCAAATTATGATAGAGGCCTTCAATGTTGTCCTTATAAGTTAAGAGATGTAATTCACTATTTAAATCCTTTAAGAAAAGTTCAACTATATTTTTGTCAAAAAACATGTGCCTTTGATTATTAGAATTTTCTTCAATGGGGCTTCTTTGCATGACAACGTTTAGAGTTAGGGTTAAAGGTCTATGATCAGAGTTGGGTTCATGGTCAGTTAGAAGGTCAAAAATTACTATTTGGTTGGAAACAAGGATATCAAATATCACATAATCCATGACACCACTACCTAGCCCATGAATATAAGTCATCTGGTTGGATTTTGACTACTTCATTACTCCATTGCAAATTATTAGGTCTTGAGAACTGCAGAGCTTGATTAGCTCAGTACCAAACAAATTCTCAATTAGGTCTTAGTATAACAAGTGGAATAAGTAGCAAAGATGCTTAGTACCTACCTCTTATGAACAATTTGAAAAAAAAAGAAGAACAAAATTAACTTACAAATTAATTGCAATAAGTGAAAAGGTAAAATAGTTATGGAAGATCTGAAACTTGGAATAATGTATTATTTATGCATAGTCTAAAAGAAAAATACAAGTGACATACACTAATCTATGCTTTTAAAAGTTGAAGTAGAAATAGGCAGATCTAGGTTTTAATAAATATTCACAATATCACAAATGTAAATTAAAGTCTTCATGCCTTTTTAAAATAAATTGATGAATAAAAGTTGTGGCATACTACGTCTATCCATAACACTTCAAAGTATGAATGAGCTAGAACAAAACTTTTAAGTAACAAATCACAATAATAATATTATTTATTTGTGATTAATAATAATATTATTATATTAAATTCAAAGTTCACTAAGGATTTTCAAAAATTCAAATTTTACAAATCTATTTACAATAGCAAACAACTCATTACAATGTTGATGACAACTTGTCATCAACACTGTGGATCTTCTGACAAGTTCTGAACATATTTCTCACCACAGAAACCTAAATGAACAAACTCATTACAAGTCAAAAAAAAAAGTTAACTCAAACAATTACAGCCATTCATGAATACAATAATAAATTCAAAGTTCACTTAAAATTAAGATAAAAAGATTTTCAAAATGGAGCACAAATGAATTAAAATATGATATGTCTTACAACAAGAATGAAGAATGATTACATTAAAT
>JZKD02S1961642.1:411398-423262 GCA_000966675.3 Picea glauca
CCTGAAGATAATTAAAGAAAAGAATTACAAAATAAGAAAGTGTCAGGTCAGACCTAATGTTAAAAGGAAGTGACATAAATGGTATAAATAAACATCATTATACATTCATTTGATATAAGTCGAATTTAAGAGAGAAGAAGAAGTAAAAGAAGGTCGGATTTCAAGGGAGGATGAAGTCTTTTGGTGATGTGTTCCAACAAAAATTCCCTTGTAAAATATTGTAATTTCGTAGTCAATCTAGACCATTCACTATAAGGTCGAAGATATAATGGTAGAAGTTATTTTAGGTTTTTTTCCCTAGAAGGAAACCCTCTCGTATGAGGGAATTGTATTGCATATGTGTATTATTGTGAATATTATATTCTTAGAGAGGAGACTGCGAGAGAAAGAAGTGGAAGTTACAATGGGTGTGTTGTAGGTTGTATCCCTTCATTTTGTTGGATAATATAAAGGAAGGACTTGACAATTTATTTGGTGGACGTAGCCCGCACTGGGTGAACCATGTATATCTATGTCTCTACTGCACTGTGTATCTTTTTTTATTTATTTTCGCATTTGTTTTATTTTATTGCTCTGTGATCCTGTTTTTATAATAACTGGTATCATAGTGAAAGGTAACTCGTAGGAAGAGAGGGTTCCTATTTCGAGAGGGAGAAATGGCAGAAGATGGAAAGTTTAGGGTCGAGAAATTTAACGGCCAAAATTACTAGTTATGGAAGATGCAGATGGGATATTATTTATATCATAAGGATATATTCCTACCATTGGGTGGAATAGAAAAGAAGTCGATGGCCTTGAAGGATGAATAATGATAGGTTCTTGTCATAAAGGCACTAGGAACGATGCGGTTGAGCTTGGAAGCATCGGTGGCTTTCAATATTTCAAAAGAAAAGAAAATGAAGGAGTTGATGGACACATTGACTAAATTGTATGAAAAACCCTCGGCATCCAATAAGGTATTTCTAATGAAGTGATTATTTAATATGAATTTGTCAGAAGGTGGGTCTATTGCAGATCAGTTAAATGAATTTAATATGGTTACTAATCAGCTATGTTCTGTAAAAGTGGAATTTTATGAGGAGGTTAGGGCTCTTCTATTCCCATGCTCATTAACAGAAAGATGGAATGGCTTGGTCATGGATGTAAGTAACTCTGTCTTTGGTTCAAACACTCTAAAATTTGATGATGTTGTTTTTGTTATCCTTAGCGATGAAATGCAACGGAAAATCACAGGTGAGACATCAGGTAATGTGTTAAACATGGAAAACAGGGGAAGACAAAAGGATAGAGGAAAGGGCCCAGGGAACCACAAAAATTCTAGGAAGGGTAGATTCAAATCCAGATTGGGAAAGATAGAGTGCTTGAATTTTGGGAAGAAAGGACATCTGAAGAAATACTGCAGAGCTCCAAATAAACAAAGAGATGAATAGTAGGAGAAAAATGAGGAAGAAAATGTAATAGGTTATGTGTTACAAAATGATTTGATTCTTTCTGTAGGTAATATTTCTGAGTCTTGGGTAGTATATTTGGGGGCTTCATTTCATGCCACATCCCATAGCAAACATTTTCTAGATTATGTTCAAGGTGATTTTGGATAGTTTCATTTGGGTGATGATGCACCATGCAAAATTGTTGGAATGGGAAATGCAAAAATAAAGCAAAAGAATGGAAACCAATGGTTGTTGAAAGAGGTCAAACATGTTCCAAATTTAAGAAAAAATCTAATTTCAAAAGGGAAGTTAGAAAGTGAAGGTTGTATATATATATATATAGATAAGGAATTGAAGGTCACCAAAGGATCATTGGTGATAGAAAAAGGAGAGAAGGTAGGTACATTGTATTTATGTAATCGTAATACTGATTCTTCTATCTCTTTAGATTCTACAGGAGTGGATACAACACTTTGGCATCATAGGCTTGGACACATGAGTGAGAAGTGGATGCATATAATTCAAAAAATGAATTTGTTGCCAGATCTTAAACAAATTGATTTGGATTTCTGTGAGCATTGTGTTTATGAAAAACATAAGATAGTCATATTTCTCAGAGTTGGAAAAGAAAAGAAGAGTGAAATTTTAGAGCTTGTGCATACAGATGTATGGGGACCAGATCAAGTATCGTCTCTTGGTGGATCTAGTTATTATGTTACTTGTATTGATGATGTAAGTAGAAAAACTTGGATTTATTGCATTCGAAAAAAATATGATGTTCTTGATACTTTTAATAAATAGAAAGATTTGGTTGAGAATGAGATAGGAAAACAGTTGAAGTGTCTCAGATCAGACAATGGAGGTGAATATTGCAACAAGGAGTTTGATGATTACTATTCATACCATGGGATTAGTAGAGAGAAAATAGTTTCAGAAAAACCATAAGGAAATGGTGTGTCAGAAAGGATGGACATGACAATCATGGAGCGTGCAAGGAGTATGAGATTGCATGTAGAGTTTCCCTTCTAGTTTTGAGAAGATGTTGTAGATATTGTTGTTTAGTTGATAAAAAATGGACCTTCAAGTTATTTGGATGGTGGCATTCCATAGGAGGCATGGATAGGTAAAAAGTTAAACTATTCATTTATGAAGACTTTGGGTTCTGAAGAATTTGTCCATATTGATAAAGAAAATAGAACAAAGCTTGAAGAAAAATATAAGAAGTGTACCTTTATTGGATACGGTGTTAATGATTTTGGTTATCACTTATTGATCCAGATTTAGGAGTAGAATGAACTGATTAACATAATGAATACAATAAACACAGAGATACGAATAACACAAATATCCAGTGAACAATATCTTCTATTAAATAATGAAATAGGATGAAACTGTAAAACTCTAGAATTGAAACACTTGCTCGAATGGTGGTAGCTATCTCTGAGAAGAGATGTGGATGCTACGTGCATCCATCTAAGAATAATGGATTACAATGAGGATCCATAGGACTTTTTTTAATTACTCATGAATTCCAAAACCCTATACATCCAAAAACCAAACCCTAGAAGGTGAAACGCCAAAAGCTATGTGGGCCCTATGGGTAAGTTGGTGTAATTTGGTACCTCAACTTTCGAGGGTCGTAAATTTTGCATACGACCTTTGTTTTAGGCGTGTGATAGCCCATTGGAAATTTATTTCAGAGAGATACACACGCCATCATCAAAATCTGACTTTGTCTATAGTTTTTCTATGGTGAGAAAAAAAAATGTTTAGGGCCCCAAAACGGCCCTGAAAGTACAACAAGATGTGCCAACATGAAAACATACAAAATAATCCAGTTGGATTAGAAGAGAGGCCACCCATATCCACTTGGAGGATGTGCGGGGATTCAGACAACCACAAAAGTGTAGAATCCACAATTACAAAGTAGTACAAAAGAACGTGCTGAACAAAAAACAAACATGAGGAGCCAGTTGGAATAGGTGGGTGGCCACCAATATCCACCCGGATCACTTATGGGATTATGAAAACCAAAAAATCTTTAGGAGTAGAGATGTCATATTCAATGAGAAGGTCATGTATAAATATCAGTCGCAGGGAAGGAAACAGGAAGAAGAAAAACCAAAATACACAGTTCTTGATGAGATCATTGAAAAAGAAATTCGAAAGGTACCAGAAAATAAAAATGTACAACAACAAGAGAAGCATGTACCTCAATATCCTACAAGTATTGTTAGAATATCTACCAAGTTAAGTAGATCCCATGAACGATACTCTCCTTCATTGTACTATTTATTGTTGACTGATTTTGGTGAACCAGAAAATTATGAAGAGGCATTGTAGGTAGACACTAAAAGGAAGTGGGAGCAAGGCATGAAAGAGGAAATTGATTCCTTGGTAAATAACTTGACTTGGGAATTGGCTCAATTGCTTGTAGAAAAAAGAGCATTGTAGAATAAATGGGTTTACAGGTTGAAGGAAGAAGATGGAGGAAAAACGAGGTACAAGGATAGACTTGTTGTAAAGGGGTTTGCACAAAAGAAAGGTATATATTTTGATGAAATGTTTTCTCCCATTGTTAAGATGACTTCAATTGGGACTATTTTAAGTCTTATGGCAGTAGAAGATTTTCATCTTGAACAATTAGATGTAAGAACAATGTTTTTCCATGGGGATTTGTATGAATAGATTTATATGCAACAACCATAGTGTTACACATTATTTTCGTCACCCCCATGACCATTAATGATGTAAACCTATCCTTTGTCTTGAGAAGGATCAATGGCCTGAATCCCTGAAGAAGAATGAAGATACATTTTCCGAGAAAGATGGAATTATACTTTTCCTTTGTCAAAAAACTTAGAAAAAGGGATCATCCCACCTTGATTAGTGTTAAGGGTGCGACGATTTTTGTACGAAGGAAAAATAGTATCTTCTTGATTCTTATAGAATAGAAGCTTCGAGGGTGATTTTGTCTCCGATCGGTTTGGATCTAAGTCGCATCCCTCATCTCTTGGGATCATCCTAACCTCCTCACCCTATCCTTTTCATCTTATAAAAGAGAAGAGTTCTCATGGGAAAAGTTAGTTGGATTGAGTTGGCTAGCTTTTGGTGTGAGCTTGAGTAATTTTTGTAGCTTYGGGMWTTGGTTTGTCAAGATAGATTGTTGGTSTYAGAATYCRTRGAGAAAKAAGTGTATGGGAAGMAAGGAACTGTTGGAAGGGACCTTACAACATCAAGGCATTGGTTGTATTCTCCTTTTCATATATTTAATACATTGATATATTTTTGTCCCATAAAATTGGTCTTATTTTATTGCGTGACTCCTTGATCACATACATAGGTTTTGTTGAGTATACGTTGTTGCTTTCACTTTGTTGGAATGTGTCTTTTTACAGGTTCAACATCCCATAATCCTTGTAACGGAGCGAGGATGACACTAGCGAGGACAAACAACGTTTAAAAGGTATTCCATTTATCTCTTGTTAGCTAGTATGCTTGATAATTAAAACTTAGGGAAAGTTTTATATTCTGTCTTATTTTGTTCTAGTTTCGGGGTGAAACTAGGGAGATATGTTTGTGTCCGCACTTACCTATTTGTTTGATAAAAAAGTTGGCGACCATACTGGGGAACAAATTGTTTTCCTAGTTTGTTTTTATTTCTTGATTTGATTTCATGGGTTTTGTTTCTGAGTCACTGGGAGATCCAGATTGACTCTTTGACTCTTTAATTTGACTGGAAAACCTTCATGCTTTTTATTTTTTATTTTTTTCCTTTGATCATCGCACCCTGCTTTGAGAGACAGTGCAACGATCTAGGATCGACGCACTCTTCCTTTAGACACATTGAGACATCGTCACACTATATTTTTCTCTAGCCTGCGACGATCAAGGATCATTTCACTGTGTTAATCCTACAACCTGCGATGATTGTGGAAAAAAATGATTTTTGATGGTTTTTCTTGCCCAGATCTTAGATATGGTTTTGGGGTGATTTGTTGGGTTTGATTACAGTCAACTTGAAAAATTTGAATTTGGTTTTAACTATCTTTGAAATAAAAAAATTTAATTTCTTGTTGTGCATTAGATTGGGGGCATCCTTGCATTTGAAGTAGTGAAATTGCATGGTTTTTAGCATTTTTGGTCTTGAATTCTTGTTGTGCAATAGATTGGGGGCCAAGAATTGTGTATTGGTGTACAGTCTCTTTGGCTCATTTTTTGAAGATCTTGATATTGATGAGTTTAATAAAATTTTGGGACATTGTGCATCTGGGAATGATAAACGTTTTCTCCTTCTCGTAATATATCTTTCATCGAAGTGAAATATTTGCATTCTCATTTCTTTGTATTGTTTAGAGTCAGTGAAAACATCATTTAGTCCACACCTTTTTTCCTCTTGAGTAAACAACAATCTTAAAATAAAGTGCTTATAAAATTGATTAGACATTTTTATATTTTTTGGTAGCAAACCTACATTAGATTAGTTGTAGGGCTTTGGAATAGGTGTGAAAGATAACTTTCCAAATATGCAAACAAACATAGTATCTTGTAATAGGGAGAGTTCAAGTCCACTTGCTACATTTTTTCCTAGGAATCCCTTCTAACACAAGGGTCAATCATGAGGTTGCATTAGGACCGACAGAGTTACTCACCATGCTCTGTTGGCCTTAGTGTAGATATTGCGCATATTATTGGGGTTCACTTGAGAAGAAAATCCTGTGGGGACCTTCTCGAGTTGATTTTGGGCTTAGATACCCTACCTTTGTGCATGGATCGGACTGTCGATTGTTTCCCCAAACATCATTCTCATAATTGGTAACCTTAGTGGCTTATCTCTTTAGGGTCTTTACACGAGGTGACTGTGGAGGGGCAAGTCTTTATGGTATCTGGAATCGAAGTTGGAAAAAATCACTCGGGATCCTTGGAGGGTATACCTACGATTATGTGCGGGAGCTTGCACCAGGGTGTAAGTCCATTAAGCAGGTTGTCAATGTAATTTTTCCACCCTCTCTATCTTAACCCCTTTTTACATTGTTCCCGCGACGTTGGATTTCATCAACAATTAGTGTGCTCATTGTGAGAAGGTTTTGTTTGCTTGCTTTCTTACTATATGTTTAGCGTGTGTTGTTTATTTTTTCCCTATCAAACTCTAGGTTGGATTTTTTTTTTATGGTGTCAGTTCCCAGAACAGCCAATGAAGAAACCCCTGCTCTGGGGGAGCCTTTTGTTTTTCTTTCCTATGGAAACATTGGTCCTCCTCACATCACTACTTTGAACCTTCCAGGTCTCACAATTGGATTATAGATATTGTTGTTTTCCACTCAGGTAATCTCGAATGAAGCTAATGCTTCGTTTGCAAGCACTTCCCCCCAAGAACATCAACTTCATGTTGATCCTTCACCTTATTCACTAGTAATATATTCTTCGCCTTCATCATCTGCAAGGTCTTCTTCTATTTCATATTCTTCGCTGAGTGAAAGATCTGAAGCTAGTAACCTGGTGAATAAGAAGAAGAAGAAAAGGAAGATTAAGAAGAAGAAAAATAAGAAAGGGTCCACAATTCCAACCACTGCCAGACATGTTGGAAAATAATTAGTTACAATTAATCATGTTGAGAGTGTTGATGATGTCAAGATCACCCAAACAACCCATAAGCCCAAGTACCCTTGCATGATTCGTAAGGGTAGCCATCTTCTTAAGGATTTCCCTGGTTTATCCAATGTTATAGAAGCATGGTCTACACACCCTCGCCAACCCATGTTATCAGCCTCTAAACAACATGCTGATGACCTCCTTTCAACTAGTCAGGATATCGTTGGGAAGAAGAAAAGTAGAGTCAAGTTATCGTGTATGTTATGTGGAGGGATTCATCAAAATCACATTTTCCCTCGTATGGATGAAGTGTCAAAATTACTGGAAGACATGTTTGTTTCCCATCCTCAGCTTCCGACTGCTTACCATAGCCTTACTTTCAACGCACCTGTAGTTGATGGACTGATCAATACAGTCCGTTTGTTAGTCAGTCTGGTTGATTAGGTAGTCAATCTGGTCACATCCTTTGTTGAGCCAGTTGATAGAGTGGTTGATCCGATTTCATCCTCGGTCAATCCCACTCCCCCGTTAGAGAGTGAAACCTAAGCAGTCGATCCATTTCCACCTGTCGATCCCATTCTCCCCTTGGAGAATGAAACCCAAGTTTTCAATTTGATGTCATTATCAGTCGATCTTATTCTCCCGCTAGAGAGTAAACACGATGCGGCCCACATTTTTATCATTGATACAAAATATACCACACTAGGGGGAATTCCTCCTTCTCCCATGGAACCTCCTCCAAGTAATGAGGCCATCCTTTTTGATTGGGCTGCATTAACTGGACCTCATCTTCCCTCTCACATTCCTTTCAATATTACAGTACAAGTTTGTGGTCGGGACGTTCCTCAGACGTTGATAGATGAAGGTTCGTTCGTTAGTATTTTGTTCTCTATTACTTGGCAAGCTTTGGGTTATCCTCAGCTTGTGTCGGTTACACAAAATCTCTTATCTTTTAACAGAAGATTCAATCAAACTTTAGGGACCCTTCCTCAGTTTCCTATAACTTTGGGAGTGAAAACTGTCTTTATTGACATCATAGTAGTCCAAGACCCCTTAGATATCAATTTAATGATTGGGCGATATTATGTCCATGCCATGAAATCTATTGTGTCCACTCTTTTTTGTGTGATATATTTCCCTCACAATGAAATATATTGTGTTCTCTTTAAGTGTTTTTTAGACTCTCTAAAATTGAAAAACCCCTGAGTTTTCTCTCTTTGGACTCATTAAACAAACATTGAAATACCCATGTGGGATCAAACCACTCCTTCTTAGGGTTCGTTAAACATACTCCGAGGGACTTGTCTGAAGGATAAGCTTACATCAACAAGCATAAGTTATCCTCCTCAAGCTTGCATAAAAATAAATAGGTGCTCGCCAGAAATGGTTGGGGAAAAATAGGAAAGAATTGTGTCTCTGTATTTGTGTTAGTGGTAGTAATAGTTGCTCTTGAACAGGACACCCCCCTTCATAATTGTATCTAGGTTGGGAAATCCATTTGTCTCTCATCTGACCATCCACAAATTCATATGTTGGGTCATCCTTGAGTTAATGTCGCCAAGACCATTGTCATGTCGTTCATATGTTCAAGAGAAGTCCAACCTAAATGATCCTTCTATCGAGTCAACCATCTGTAGTTATAAATCTTCTACCATGTCGACCATCCCTGTGTTAGTTTCGAATCACTTCATACTCTAATATACCTCAAATATTTTACATATTTCATGTCATTGATGGGGGATACATCAAAGCCCTCATGTTGTGATTCTTTTCTTGTCGACTTCAAAAAATTATCTTGGAACAAGACTTAGAAACTAATTAGTACCTTGGAACTTGAATGCCTTAATAGCAGGTTTCCTTTCTTTTGATAGTGGGTTTTCATTATTGACCCGTGATTGGAAGATTCCATCGAGTGTTCGACTTCAAATCATACATTCACATCCATTGTATTGTACTAGTGTACCTTGGGAGTCATTGACATTAATGGTGATTCCCCTCGCACTTGTTAACAATATTCATTAATGACCGGTAATCAAGTGGTTTCACCCATGTTCGACTTCAACACATATATTCATATGGTTAGATTCATACTATAAAGTATTGGAGATGAAGACCCTAGATATTTTTTAATAGATTCAAGTTGCGTTGGAGTATATTCATATTGTATTGTTGCATAGATCCACAGTGTATGTCTCATGGATGTGTTCAAATCTGAGTCTTTAACACATAGATCCACAATGTATTTTTGGTGGCTATGTTCAGATTTGAGTCATAATGGCATGGATCCATAGTGTATGTTTGGTGGCCATGACTTGTCTTACTTGACATGGATCTTTGCATGTTGGCATTTATGCTTTGATTCATTTGTATTCTGAGTATGGGAATGCCTACCTCGATGATGAAGATATTATTGTGTTGTATTTCCTTATTTGTTGGCAGGTTTCCCACTGACATGTTCCTTGTTCCCTACACACACTCGATAAAGTATTTCATATATCACTCTATTCTAAGTTCATACTTTGGTGGGATCTTAGTTACACATTATTTTTTCACCCCTATGACCGTGAATGATGTAAACCTATCCTTTGTCTTGAGAAGGATCAATGGCCTGAATCCCTGAAGAAGAATGAAGATACATTTTCCCAGAGAGATGGAATTATACTTTTCCTTTGTCAAAAACCTTAGAAAAAGGGATCGTCGCACCTTTCTTAGTATTAAGGGCGTGACAATCTAGGATCATCGCAGGTTGCACCATAGTGGCTTGCGACACCATCACAGTTTTCTCAGTATTAAGGGTGCGATGATTTTCGTACGAAGGAAAAATAAAATCTTCTCGATTCTTCTAGAATCGAAGCTTCGAGGATGATTTGGCCTCTGATCGGTTTGGATATGAGTCACATCCCTGATCTCTTGGGATCATCCTAACCTCCTTACCCTATCCTTTTCAGCTTATAAAAGGAGAAGAGTTCTCATGGGAAAATTTAGTTGGATTGAGTTGGCTAGCTTTTGGTGTGAGCTTGAGTAATTTTTGTAGCTTTGGGATTTGCTTTGTCAAGATAGATTTTTGGTCTCATAATCCATGGAGCAAGAAGCGTATGGGAATCAAGGAATGGTTTGAAGGGAACTTACGACATCAAATCATTGGTTGTATTCTCCTTTTCATATCTTTAATACAGTGATATATTTATTTCCCATAAAATTGGTCTTATTTTATTGTATGACTCCTTGATCACATACATAGGTTTTGTTGAGTATACATTGTTGCTTTAACTTCGTTGGCTTGTGTCTTTTTACCGGTTCAACATCCCATAAGCCTTGGAATGGAGTGAGGATGACACTATAGAGGAAAAATGATGTTTAAAAGGTATACCATTTATCTCTTGTTAGTTAGTATGATTGACAATTAAAACTTAGGGAAAGTTTTATATTCTATCTTATTTTGTTCTAGTTTCCAGGTGAAACTAGGGAGATTTGTTTGTGTCTGCACTTACCGATTTTTCCGATAAAACATAGGGGTATGAGATCAAAGGGAAGGAAAATTTGGTATGCAGGTTGAAGAAGAGATTGTATGGCCTAAATCAAGCTCAAAGGAAGTGGTATTTGAAGTTTGATAGGTTTATGACAAAAAAAGGTTTTAGTAGATGTCATTCTGATCATTGTGTTTATTTTAAAAGGCTAGAAAATGGTAGCTATATTATATTGTTATTGTATGTAGATGAAATGCTTGTTCCAGGGTCTAATATGAAGGATATAAACATTCTCAAGAAGAAATTAACTAATTCATTTGCGATGAAGTATTTTGGTGCTGCAAAGAAAATCCTTGGTATGAGAATAACAAGAGATAGGAAAAATCACAAATTGAAATTGTCTTAGGGTGAGTACATAGAGAAGGTGTTGGAGAGGTTCAAAATGCAGAATTCAAACCAGTTAGTACACCTTTGACCAGCCATTTCAAATTAACCAAGGAAATTTGTCCCAAGACACAAGAGGAGATGGAATACATGTCCAGGGTCCCTTATTCATCAACAATTGGCAGCTTGATGTATGCGATGGTTTTCACAAGACCAGATATTTCACATGCAATGGGATTTGTGAGTAGGTATATGAATAGTCCAGGTAAAGAACATTAGGAGGAAGTAAAGTGGATTCTCCTGTATTTGAGAGATACTTCTACCCATGAATTATGTTTTGGAGGTTCAGACTGTGTTCTACAGGGATATGTTGATTCAGATATGGTAGGTGATAAAGATAGAAGGAAGAGAACCACAGGGTATGTTTTTATTGTAGGTGGAACAACAGTAAGTTGGATTTTAAAACTACAAAATGTTGTTGCACTTTCAACAATAGAGGCAGAGTATGTTGTTGCTACAAAGGCTAGTAAAGAGATGATTTGGTTACAGAGGTTTATGGAGGAATTGGGAAAGAAGCAGGAGAATAACAAGTTTTATTGTGACAATGAGAGTTCAATTCATCTTGAAAAGACCTCAACCTTCCATTCGAAGAATAAGAATATAAAACTCAAGCACCATTTCATACGATCCATCTTGGAAGATAGACATTTGAATTTGGAAAAGATACATACTAGCCAGAATCTTGTAGACATGTTAACAAAGGGAGTAACCAGGGAGAAACTGAGTTCCTGCTTAATTTCAATTGGCCTTCAAGCATGAAGGTGAAGATGAGAAATTTTCCAAGTCCAAGGTGGAGTATAGTACAACAAGTACAACAACATTGGAGTTGTTGTGATTAGTGTCCAAGTGGGAGATTGGTGGTTGTGGAGCCTAATTATCTTCCTGATTCTCAGGTTTGTTTTAGCTATGCTTGGACCCCATTCGCTAATGG
>JZKD02S1961642.1:423336-437731 GCA_000966675.3 Picea glauca
AATTTTTATAGCCCCCCTTGGTGGGGGATTCGGGGAAGCACCCCTAAAGTGAAATTTTGGGGAAAATTGTCTTGTACAATTTTGTAATTTCGTAGTCAATCTGGACTGTTCATTATAAGGTTGCAAATCTGATGAAAATTTGTATTTTAGGGTTTTTACCCTAGAAGTAAACCATCTCTTATGAGGGAATTGTATTGCGGTTGTGTATTATTGCGAATATCGTATTCTGAGAGAGGAGGCTGCAAGAGAAAGAAGAGGAAGTTATAGTGGGTGTGTTAGTTTGTATCCCTTCATTTTGCTGGATAATAAAAATGAAGGACCTGGAAATTTATCTGGTAGATGTAGCCCACAATGGGTGAACCACGTATATGTGTGTCTCTATTGTATTGTGTATCTTCTATGTTTTATTTCCACATTTGTTTTATTTTATTGCTCTGCGATCCTATTTTTATTACAACCATGCCTTGCATTGACTTGCCTTACCATGCCATGCATTTCCTTACCTTTCCATGCCATGCCATGCCTTGCATTTCCATGCCATTCCTTTGTTGGGCCCTTTGTTTTTGGTTTGATGCTGCGCAAGTAGGACTATAGTCCCAATTTTGGTCAAACACGAGTTGTGCAATCTACAAAAGAGCTGGATTGGTTTCAATTTGTAGATGAATTTCTAGATGCTTTCAAAATTTATGATTACAATCAATTATGTGAAGAATTCCAGACTTCGCTAATCAATGGAGATTCATCTTCGCAAGACTTTTCGACAAGAATATATCATATCCTTTGTAAATTTAATATCGATGACATGTCATTTGTATTAAATCTCCACTATGATGCTTGTGTCCCTTCCATCCAATCATATTCAATCGCGAATGAAGAACCACTTGCAAATCCTATCACTCAATTGCGAGAAGAATTTAGTTCGCACAATGAGAGGAATCCATCCGAAAATTTTGAACAAGCAAGGGAGGTAGAATCTATTGACCTGGTTCTTACCGACAACCAAACTGGTTTTTCCTTTGAATCATTATATTTTCATTCTTCAACCATTGTAGAAGAAGATTCGATTCTTGGTCGAGGTGAATATCATCATTCTTGTAACTCATGCTCTAATCAATATTTAAAATCAGTCATTGAAGAACACTTAAGCGACAAAAATCATCTTAAACATTCTAACATTCCTATGAAACTGATTAGAGAAGAAGATATGCAATTGGAAGGAGAAACCTTAAACCTTCATCCTCAAAATGTACTTTATCCACAGGAAAGACTAGACATTTGTCACGTGAGTTTTGAATTATCTATCATACAAAAGGCAAATCAAGATGATCATATTATGTTGAGGAATTTGTCACCAAAACAGAGTGAGCGTTTTAAAGAAAGTGAAGAGAAATGTCTTGAGAATACCACTGTTAAATATCATAGCTCAAGAGATTCTTTTCATGTGCTTATTTCTGATTCCTTTTATTCTTTATATCTTGATCTCTTCTTAGATTCTGGTGGACTTGATACCTTACCTACAACATCCTACTATTTTCTTCCACAATCATATCCTTTCGATATGCCAAGATTTGATGAAGTTAATTCCAAGCATAACAGTGATAAAATCAGATTTGATGCTTGTTCACTTTCATCACTCACATGGGAAAAGGACATGTTGTGAGATGATTTTACACAGTTTATTGTTGAAAAAGACAATGCACTCTATCTTATGGAGATCAACCATTCTACGTTGCATATTCATTCTTTGATTAGCTCAAATTTTAATGTTTATGCTTCACATTTTGAAATGATCAATATCATAAAAGGAAGTATTCAAACCAATGATCTAATTGATGTCATGAATCCTTTTATGATGAGTTCCCCATTGATATATTCGTTTCATCAAAATCATGGTTTGCATCCTCATTTTTGTGACAGGATCTTAGGATGGCTTGAATATTTGCATATAAAAAATATTCATAATAAAGATAAAGTTGTGCTTGCTTTGTTTTTACCTAAGTATCTTGGAAGTAGGCGTGACATATTCCTTTTAGATCCTTCATGTGAAGAAATTAATAAACACTTAGAGAATTGTTAGGAGAATGGGGTACTTCAGCCTTGGCTGATGGTTATTTCATTTCCTCATAATCTTGACAAGTTTTTTAAACTTACTTACACTCGCCCATGCCATTATGACCCTTATCACGACAAGATTGCACAATGGCTGGAGGATTCATACATCAAGAAATTTTGAGGGAATGGTAATATCATGCTTACTTTGTTTCTAAATAATGATTATGAAGGTAAGTGTGATATATTTATATCATTTTTTGATATATTACCATTCTTGTTAGTAATGTTTGATTTTGTTTTCATTGCAGGATTGGAGTTACTCCGATGGCTACATTGGAAGCATGACTTCACATAGTATTCTGATTTGTTTAGTAGTTAGGGTAGGTTTAGGAATAGGTTTTCTTTCCGTTTTATTCCTCACTATTTCTCTTTGTAATAATGCAATCATGAACGCAAGTGGGCGCACCACGAGAACCATAACATGATTATTGCCAGGGAAGTCTGCATGATCCTTTTCTCTCTACTTTTCATTGAATATTTCTTTTCAAAGCCGCGGTATTATTATCAAAATCTTAAATGAAAGTAAAGAGATAAATAAATCTAAACTGTAAATTCGACCCTTACCCAAGGTGTCACGAATAGGACTGCTTTCACATCGACGAGGATTTTTCTTATTTTTTTACTTTTAGTTTCCCAAGGGATTTTTCGCATGACGTTTTCAGACCTATCTTTGTATATATATTTTTTTGTTTTGATTTATTTTCTGGTTTTTGGTTCTTTTTATTTTTGTTTGTTTTCACTGCTTTCTGGTTAAACCATGCCTATGTCACCTTTTAGTTCAGAAGAGGAAAACATAATGCTTCATCTCAAAATAACTGTCAAAGGGCTATCAGAGCATCAATTGTTGTCTTTCTCTGAAATTGTAGGCTAGTTAAAGTTGATATTTTGTTTGAAAGTTGATTTCTCGGTTTCAATTTTCACTTGAAAGTATTCACGATTATCTTTAAAAAGTTCTTTATGCTATCCCTTCTCTTTAAGAAGGAAACTCAACAATGTCTCCCTGTCCTCGAAAATTAGTTTTATTAATGAACTATTTTTCAAATCTTAATGAAGGTTAGCAAGAAAAATTTAAAGGCCTGGAAAATATTAAGTTGTGTCAAAACTGGAATTTTCAGCGTCACCCCGCTCTGTTGAATATCTTTAAAACTATAACAGAATGTGAATAATTTCTCAAAGAGCTGTGGGAAGTGTTTGTAAACCCCCCGAGACACTGAACAAGCCTGTTGGCAGTGGGTAAATGCATGCATGATGCCAAGACAACTTCGTCGGGGTACTAAACAGGCCTGCTAGCAGCGAAGCGATGTCAGGTTAAAGAAAATTCTCAGGTATGAATCTTGTTTTTGGCCATAAGCGTCCTTCATTCTGATTTGAAATTTCTTGGATAGGACACAGACATTAGAGTGGGTTAACTGACATCCCTTCCGAGGCTATGGACGCCGGCTGGTAGCAGTGGCCCTGTCAACAGTATTGGAGACATTAACTTAAATGTCGTGGCTTTCTTTTGTGAAGTTTGTCACCATATTTCATTCTTTTTAACGAAAGATATCTTAAGCTGGACCACGTCATGATTATCAAAGATGCTCAAATGTCTTTTCAATTGTTCTTTGATTTGAAATCATTCAAACATTCCTAACCTGAACTCGTTGGTGATGCAGAGATAACTGCTTTGCCCAGTACATCACCAATGTTGGCAGCCACACTTATTTTAATTTTTATAAACTGTTCGAAAGGCATTTCATTAATGAGTGGTTTCCATCACCCTATCTATAAACACTTTTACAAGTTTATTATGACTATTTGGGCTAAAGCCTTATAGATTATTTTCTACTTTTCATTTTCTATTCTTCTATGTTTAATTCATGATTGCAAGCATGAATTAAACTTAGAATTTGGATTTTCATTCTCATGATCTTTGCCTTAGAAACATCTTTCTACAAATCATTCATATGTAATTAAAATGTAAATCCTTTTAAATGGTCGCTGGGCAAATTTATTTGTGTTAATATAATTATTATTGTTCTAATGGCTTGATGGTTCAGTTTCAAATTGCTTGGGCACATTATAAACTTTGGTTAATTATTAATAAGAAGCACAGAAGTAATGGTCCAGTGGTGGCAAGTAATGATTTGAGCTCATGAATATAAAAGGTCAAAGAAATTTTCTAGTTTCGGAAGCTAAAAAGGCAGGCGCAAGGTGTTGTTAGTCATCGAAAACGCATAATTTTTTTCAAACGGCTAGTCGATCCCGTTAGGCTCTCAACCGCCGAAGTACACACATCATGATGTTTTCTAATACTATAAAAAATGATTATGAGGATATCATGCCATGATCTGGGCAATCCATTTGGGTTTGCATTTATTATTGAATGAATTTTCTTTTCAATAACCCTAAGCTATCAGATCTGAAAATCCTACTGTCTATTCTTAACTCTACCATATAAACCCCCTTCTTGTTACAGTCTATTCAATCCCGTAATTGCATTCCAGAGACACGATTTTGTAGGAGAGATTCTGAGCAAACCACTACGAATTAGACAAAATCGTTTAAAAGCCAGAACCAAAATGAGCCCTTTTACCTTCATATCGCGAACAATTTCCCTAGAAATTGGATCGTTCCAGAGATACAGCTCGTCCTTTAGAGGTCAAAATCTCAGAATTTTTGTTTCAGTTGAGGTAAGCATTTTTTTTATTTTGCTACAGATATTTTCAAAAAATTGTAGATGAGGATATAATAGAAGGCTTGAAGAAGCAGCATTGAAGATCAACAAGATGAGAGAAAATGCATTTTGCAATTCTGAAAGCCAGTTTTAAAACATAACTTTCAGTGGCTTAGGTGAGTTTTCACAACGACTCTTAGCCACCGAAAGGAAAGTTTTCCGTGGTTTACAGATTAGAAATTTGACTCTTTAGCCATCGAAAACGCAGAGAAGGGAATAGAGGCATTAGTTTTGCACAAATCCAAGTTTTATCATTCTAAATTGCACGAGGATGGTTTATGAATGAAATTTATAATTAAGAGCATCATATTTAGTGCTTTGTTCTAGTTTTGAAGGTGCCAACAAGGTAGAAATGATAAAGCTTCTTGTCTATTTTTGGCAAAAGATGACATGTCTGCCAAGGTGGAATTTTCGATCTTATCCATCATCCTTTGAAGACTTGTTGCAGCTGTCAAAGACCATAAACACTATCAAAGTAGAGGATTAAACAGGTTGGATAACACGATCATTAAAAAACTCAACAAATTTCCATTATAAATTCAGATTTATTAGATGTTTTTTTTGGCAAATTGCTGGAATAGTAATTAGAATTTTTGTTTTGATTATGTTATTAAAAAATAAAGGATTTCATTTTCATTTTTTATTTTTGTTTTACTATTTTAACTAGCTACAGAAACCTGTAGCTTATCTTTTTCTAAAAATAAGGTCTCTTCTAAATAAACAATCATAATTTAGTTATGAGAAATCTTCTAACTTATTCTTGTTTGGTTTTTTCAGGATATGGTTGATCTACATGTTGATCATCTAAGGAGAAACATGTTTGACTTTTCATTTAGATGATTAGTATTTCTTTTATGTTTATTTTGTAAAAAAAACTTTTATTAATTTTTGAAATAGCAAACAAGTCAGTTATGAGTGGTTGTAGGCCCTCTATGTTGGTAATATTCTGATCTCATGGTATTTGATTCTATCCTAAGTAATAGGAAGATCAGATTTCATAAACTCTTTAACTACCCCATATTTTGTAAACAAAGACATCTTGGCCTGGGGCTAGTTGTGGACAGCTTATACTCGAATTTGGACATAATATATGTTTACATTTCTGCTTTAGCTACTTGTAAATATTGTTGTTGTCCATGATTTGTTTATCTTGATAATTTGATGACTATTGATAGATTTCGTCTTCACAGATTATTATTTTGTTAAGATAATTTCTTTCATACAGTTCATAATTTTATGCTTCAATTATATGAAAATAGTGAATGATTATTCAATTCGAATGATAAGGTTTATCTTAATTTCTTTGAGTGATTAAAAGTGGGTCATTACTGTCTCCTAAGTATTCTCCTTTCCCTTCCCTATCTTCTTATCTTGGTTTCTCTTTAGGTGAGAATTATTCTCTTCGGAGGAGATGAAAATGCCAGCTCTCTAGACTACTCGGTGCCTTTTGTTGGTAACCTGAGAAGGACCCTGGTCTGATCGATTTTGCGCAAACAAAATGGTTTCGTTGTTGGAACCTAGGTTAAGAGGGAACCTGTAGGGAGAATGCTTCCGTGGATTCACAGATATGATATTCACTAGTGGTGGGAGAGAAATTGTGACTCCTTATATGGAAAGAAGCAGAGTTGAGAGGAAAATCTGTGAAAGATACACGGGAGGTAGTCTTTTACTCAAAAAGATCGAGTGACCAGTATGAGATATTCTGGGTTAAGTTCCCGGAAGGACTTTTCCACTGGATAGATAGGCTCCAAGAAGCTCCAGAATTCCAAGAATGAGTCAATAAGATCTACGCTTGGGACACAAAAAATATCGCAACACTTCATTGGCTGGATCATCCAGTAACGCGAGAAAACAATTTCTGGGTCAATTCAACATTGGATGGATACATCATCGAGTTTACAGCTGAGAATCACCAATTTTTTTCATGGGAAAAAGAGGATTTCAAGAAATACGCAAGGGGAAGACTGTTGAGAGAAATCCCCCTATGGATTAAGGTTTTCTTGATGGAAGAGGGGATGCTAACTATGTCCCCGACTTAGATGGCAGCGTAAACACCCTCTCTTGGGGTGGGGTGAGTTTGGGGCAGAGTCATGGATTGAGAGAGGGAAGAGGGTTCTTTGAAAAACAGGGGAGAAATAAGATATGGACTCAAGAGATGAGTGATCCTTGAAAATAGCCTCCATAGTTGAGAAGTGGTGGTGTTGTAAGATAAAGAAAGCAGTAAAAAAGTCCAAGAAGTAGAGGAAGAACAGATGGAAGAGTTGTGAAATATGAGAAGATAGGAAAGAATGGTGAGTCAAATATTAAGTGAGAGAGAAGCACAGAGAGAAAGAAGTCCCCAAGACGGTGGAGAAGGAGAAGAAGGTGTAGAAGCAAGGGAAAAGGAAGTCGACATGGATATTGAAGAAGAGATAGAAGATTCAACCCTAATGTCAGGACCGCTCCAGAGGATGAGAATGAGACCCATCATATCAAAGAAACTCTTCCTGAAGCCAGTGGCACCAACCCCGAATCACCCATACCCCCAGTGTCTTCTATACAAGTGGTAAATTCTATACTACCTTCTTATGCTATTTTTTTTCCATTACAGTCAGTCAATCAAGCACAACTGGGAAGCGCAAATACTGGGAGAATATTGGGAGCCCCTGGTAGATCATAATCATGAGCGTTAGGTTTTATTTTGGTTGGAGCAGTAAGATAAACAATGGATGGTAACGTGGGAGGTTGGATTTCTCGATACCCATAATTCTGGAGTAAGGAGACGAGGATGTTGAGAAACATTGGTTCTTATGCGAAGGAATTTGGAGGTCGAGAGGTGCTTTGGATGCGAATGAATTGGTTGAGTTCCAGACTACTTTGAGAGGTCATGCTCTGAAATGGTACATGAATTCCATTGATCTAGGAGTATCGGGAGTGCAAAGTCAAGAGTTTACACTTGAAAAGGTACAGATAAAGTTCATAGCGGAGTTTAAGATACCTCAGTCAAAACGACAAGCTTTTTCTGAGTTGTGCAAAATTCAACAAAGGGAAGGTGAATAAGCCTGGGAATATAGCCAGAAGTTTAAAGATGATATAGGGAGTTTTGCGCATCCGATCCATGAAGAACATCAAAGAGAATGGTATATCCAGGGATTGCTACCTTTGACATGGATTACGTTAACGCAACAACGGATAACCACTTTGACAGATGCCTTGGAACAATCAATGAAGATTAAAGCCATGAAAGGATATTTGGGGAGCCTAAGAGTGAACAAACCCCCAGCAGATGCAAATTTGGTGCAACTACAAGGGAAAATATCAGCTCTTACAGAGAATATTTAAGAATTAACGATACCCAGAATACGATGACCGCAAGTCTGGTGTACCAGATGCTACACAGAAGGACATTTGGTGAACGAATGTCCATGGATGAGAGGAATGGGACCTTCTAAGAGTCCAATGGGACCCTCACCAGGACCCACCAGATGAGTTGCACAGGTATCCACAAATTTACCATTCCATACCCCAACCCCATATCATGCTTTTCCAGGTAATCAAGCAATGTCATCAATTGCATATTGCTATATTTGTCGAATCCATGGGAATGGGCCAAGACAATGCCCCAATATTTAGAAGTATTAAAAAGTACTCAATAATGTGCATTGTGGGTTTTATGCACCTACCACACATGCTACAAATCAATGTAGAGTGTTGGATGAACTTGCAGACAAACTGGATCGAACATCATTCAGGGTGAATGAAACCCCTCAGGGACTGGGAAGAGGTTGAGGAGGTGGAGCTAGAGGAGATTTCATAGGAGGAAGGACTAGGGGAAGAGGACCAAGTATATGCTACAATTATGATGATCAAGGCCACATGGCTAGAGATTGTCCTCATCCAAGGTGACCATGGTGCTCTCACTGCAGAAACAATGGGCATGCAACTGAAGACTGTCCAGAACTAATTGAAAAATGGGAAGACCAGGTACGTCAACCAGGAACTAACCTCCTCAGTTCAGAGATAAAGAGAGTTATTAGAGGACAATTTCCCAACCTTAATATCGTTACTCGAGGAGGGGAAAATACTGGTGCAGATGCTGATAATTTACCTCAGATCTAGAAAGAGGCACCTAAGGAGGACAGGTATGATCCCCTAAAACATAAGCTATTCTTTAAAAATTCCATAGAATTATTTAAGAATATCTTCGACCTTGAGATGCAAGAGAAACCCCCTCAGCCTATTGTTTACCCTAAGATCACGCAAGTCCCTACTTCACCTTCTGCACCCAGAAACCCTGTAGTCTCGATGAGACAACCAGATCAGCCACAAAATGTAGTTGACCTTTGGTTTCAGTTATTTTATGATATTCTCGAGAATGACCAGTTGACAGAAAAGTTGCGCAATGCACTGTACCTAGTCCTAGGAACTAAAGAATTTCCAGAAATGAGAATAAGGACTAATCTTTCTGAGAAGAATACCCAGAGAGTACAAAGAAGGAAAGTACTAACTAGAAAAGAGTTTAGATTAGAAGCCCAACTACATGAGTTTGATATTAATGATGTCATGTTAGATCTAGGATCTGATGTTAATATACTACCTAAAAATTCTTGGGAAGCATTAGGAAAACCCCAGTTGACATATTCCCCAATCCAGCTAATAATGGCCAATTAATTTTTTATTTTTCCAATAGGAAGACTAGAGAATGTGGAAATAGATGTTGCGGGAGTGAAGACTATAGTTGATTTTAAGGTGATCGAAATCATGGGGGATAAGGACCCTTATCCCACACTAATTGGTATTGATTGGGATTATGAAAACTATGTGGTGATTGACCTAAATAAATACATGATGAAATTTGAGGCAGACAGAATAAAGTAGTTCAACCCTTGGATCCATATGTAGGCCCTCGATACACGGAGTCAACAGACAACAATATGGAGGGAGAAGACTTGGATCAGTTTTACACTATAATAGTAGGAATGAGAAAAGACTACATAAATCCTACTGCTGATGGATCAGTAAGTTGGAGGAGCATACAATTAGTGGACGAAGATTCAGAACTGGTTCATATGAAATATTTTCAAGAAGATGCACAATTGTCAGAGAAACAAGATGGATTGGAATTGAGGTCAGAGAACACTCGATATATGATGGTACCTCAGAACTTGATAGTTTTCTGGTCAGCATGGAATAAAATATAGCATAGGATCAAAGGATCTCAGTGTTGGATTTATCCCTCTAGGACACCCCCGCCAGATGGTGGACTAATCACAAAGCCCTAGTTGAGAACTAGGACGATGTGAAGCAAGCTATCCGATATAGATTTCAAGATAAGGAGCATCTAGAATCAAAGATGCAGATGAATTTCCAAGTTGTGCAACTGTTCAATGGACAGTTTGATCCTAAAGAACATATTGAATAATGTGTGAGACAGTGGCAAGTTGCGGAAATACCACCTCGCTTGTGGTTTCAAGTATTTCCCCATTCACTAGGTCCAATTCCGAAATATTGGTACACACATGAAGAAACCATAAGAAATACCAACCATTGGAAAACGTTTGTAGATCAATTTTGCAAGGACTTCTTGTTTACAATTAAGTGCCCTGAGCTTAAAGTAGTCCTGCAAAGAATTAAAGAATTCATTTTTACAGATACTGGTGAACGGAAATCAGACCTAGTGGTATGTGCAAAGCATAGCCAAGAAATTCAGTCTAACCTTCACCTAAACTTGAACAAGAGACCTATATAATTCTATAAGATTGAGAAGGATTTGGAAAATTGAATGATTTAGAAGAATTGAGAAACTTAGCCATTGAGGAAATAGAAGGAAGCATAGAAATACAAAACATTATACCCAGCCAAACTAATGGTTCTTATAATTATCCATTAAAGTTGCGCAAAGTCGATATAGGGACGACAAAGAAACCTAAGATAGCTATGGTAGGATACTAATGGGATAAGCAAACTAGCCAATAAATACATAGCCGGTTGCGAGAGTATGAGGACTTGTTACCAAAGGCATTTTCAGAGCTAAAAGGGATTAAAGGAGCTATGGGAGAGATGAAAATTGAACTAAAACTAGGATCAAAGTGTGTAAGGAATATACTATATCGCCTTAACCCCAAAGTGAAAGAGAAGGTTAAGAGGGAAATAGACAAGATGCTAGAAGCCGGACTCATTTTTGCAGTGGGAGAAGCAGAATGGGTTCGACCAATAGTCATCCAGAGAAAGAAAGGCACATAGGACATTAGGGTCTATGTAGACTACAGAAGCCTTAATTCTTCATGTCTGCATGACCTTTTCCCAACACCTTTTACTATTGAGGTGCTAAACCAAGTTGCGGGGAAAGAATCTTACTCATTTATAGATGGATTTTCTGGGTATCACCAAGTAAGGATTACTTAAGAAGACAAAAATAAGACCACATTCATAACATAATGGGGGTCATTTTCATATAATGCGATTCCCTTCGGCCTAAAGAATGCCCATGCATTTTTTTCCCAGATTGTAATAACAACTTTACGAGAATTCATCCACAAGTTTATAGAAGTTTATATGGATGATTGGACGATATAAATTCTGTTGAAGGAACATGTAGTGCTATTATGTCTGATGTTTGACAGATCTAGATAATTGTAGATATAGTTAAACATCATAAAGTGTATCTTCTGTGTGCCACATGGAAATTTGTTAGGACACATAGTATTTCAAGGAGTACCGGTAGACCCAACCAAAGTTGCAGTTATTGTGAACATGCCTCCACCTACGAGCACTAAGAAATTGTGCTCCATGATGGGGCACACATGGTAACATGGTATTATCGTAGGTTTATCAAAAGATATGAAAAAATTACTGCACCTCTAGAAAATCTACTAAAGAAATATGAAGTGTTCCAGTGGACTCTAGAGTGTGATAAAGCATTCGATATCCTGAAGAAAAATCTTAGCACAACACCTATTATGATATTCTAGAACTAGGAAAATGAATTTCATGTGAACGTAGCCACATCAGCTATTTCCCTGGGATCCATCTTAGCACAAACAGGAGATGGAGCCATGGATCATCCTATCTAGTTTTCTATCAGGAAGTTGTCGCAAGTTAAGCACAACTATACAACCACATAAAGGTTTGGATTAGCTATGATTTACGCTCTACATAAGTTTAGACATTATTTGTTAGGATCTCATTTTAAGTTGTTTACTGATCATTCTGCATTAAACTATCTAGTTAACAAACCTGTTCTTGAAGGAAGAATTTGTCGATGGTTGTTACTGTTTCAGGAATTTTCATTTGAAGTGATCATTAAACTTAGAAGATGAAATGTAGGGCCCGATCACCTGTCTAGATTAGAGTTAGGAGAAAGTGGCGGAGTAGTTGATGATCAAATCCCAGATGTAGACCTATTCTAGGTTGAGGCCATACAAGTATATATGGAAGACATAGCAGTATTCTTAAATACATGATCTTGCCCAGAAATGTACTTTGCAACTCAGAAACGTCATATGGTGCTTAGAGCAACGGACTATCAATTGATTATGGGGAAATTGTATAAGTTGGGCCTAGATAATATCCTCAGGGGATGTGTCTTAGATCATGAAAGACAAGACATACTGTGGGAGTGACACAGTGGAGTTGTGGGGGGTCATGTTGGAGGAAAGGCCACTACGCAGAAAGTCCTCCAAGATGGAATATGGTGGTGTTGGATTAATGTGGGGGGGGGGGTGAATCAGTAAAAGAGCAATTCAATCATTTTTAACCACAATATGCAAGTGTTATATCAATGTATCATTATCATCCAATAGTTGCAGAGTAAATAAACAATGAACACATTAGGGGAAATTTGGTTGAAAAATGGTCCTACCAATCCTAATACAAATTCCATGCCATCATGTATTAGCCAATCGAAATATTCTAAAATTTAAAACAGTTGCATGTCTTAAACAATTTTTTATTATATAATTTGGAGCAAGGATGATTTTAGGGGCTAAATTTCGCTCATGGGCTAATTTTCCATGGTTTTTCCAAAACCGAGATTTTCTAATTTCAAAATGATTTGCCCAAATTCTATAGGATAAAATTATTTTACCTTAAAAATCGCCAAAATGTTATAAAAAATATAGAAAATCCTTAGAAATTTGAATATTTTTACAAAAATATTGCCAATCATTTATAGTTGGCATATGAAGGATTAGTAAGATTCGCAAAGGTTTCTACATTTAAAAATAAATTTCCATCCTTAAAATCATCCCTAATTTGGAGATAGTCACATTTTTTTAATAATATATTGTGTATACTCTACATGTAATCTCTGCCCCGACTGCCCAAAATTCAAAATTTTCTTGGTTATCGAGCATCGAATTAATGTTCTATCCCATTATCCAATAATTATAATAAAAGAAGGAAATATTTTATTGAATAAATATTAATGCATTTACACGCTTCACATTACAAACATTATTTGGCGTGTTTTAATGCATTGAGGTCAGCTGGGACGAAAGTAAAATACCTATATGCACTTGTTCAGAGGTTCAGAGGTTCAGAGGTTGCAGAAAGGTGCACTGAAGGAGCATAATTTACCAGCTAGAAATCCACACTCTGTTGTTGAGATGAGGAAGATTCATTGTCACTACCATACAGGCCGAGGGTTACTACAGTCCTTGTAGATGTTGCTTGAGGGTTTGGTGGGGTTTTTCCAGCTTTGAAAGGAGGTTGTGAGGTGTCATTCCATCCCTAGCAACCCTTGTGAGAAGTGTTGAACCTTGCAATTGCTTCTTGGAGAAGGGTCGAACCCTAGATCTGTCATCATAGTGCAGACCAAAGACAAAGGGGAGCTGACAGAAGGACAATGAGGGCATTCTAAAGGACTGGAGTTTTTCTAGGAGTCCTTTAAGCACAAGTTCATTTGTTTATTGTTGTGGTAGATACTAGGGTTAACTATGGTGTATTTATGTTACAAACTGCTTCTATAATAACAAACAAATCGCGGGTAATTGGATTATGTGACCAAATTCGGCCATAGTTACCAAATTCGGTCGAATCGATGAATTAAATTTGAAAATTTGCCAATTTGGTCGATTCGGCCGAATTGTTTGCCCCCCAAAAATCCTATCATTGTGTTTAATTATCATGTGTTCGTCTCTTCCTTTGTTTTTCTTTGTGGATGATTTTCTTTATTTGGATCTCATGGTAGCCATTTTTCTTGAACACATCAAGGATATGTTTTATTACTTAGTCCAAGTGTTCTTCATTGGAAACATTAAAAACTTGAGTTGCAATAGTAATGATGATGCCAATCTTCTGTGTAGGATGATAGTGAGAGTTATCATTGATATATATATTAGTATGTGTCTTCTTTTGATAAAATTGATGGGACATAGAGATATCATATTTCTTAGAAGCCAAGACATCCAGAAAAAGGTAGTCGACCATTTTCTGTTGTTTCCATATTAAAATTGATGTATTCAGATTCGTCATTGGGATGGTTCAAGAATTCATACTACTTATCTCTTCCATGTGGCCAAATTGTGTTGGTGTCATCAACATATCTCTTCCAAACTTTTGTTTTCAGGGGAGGAGTATTGATAGAAA
>JZKD02S1961642.1:443473-457772 GCA_000966675.3 Picea glauca
CCTTCTTGGGACTCCTCTTAGTTTATTTTTTCAAACACATCTTAAGATTGTAATGGGCCCATACATGCCCACATGCTACAAAGATAGGATAGTGTTGAAATTTACTTTCTTAGATAAAATCACTAGGGAAGTTTAAAGGTTTTGTAACGGGCCCACATGATCACAATCTAGGATAGTTTCAAAGATTTTCTTAGATTAAATCACAATAGGGAGTTAAAGGAATAGTAACGGACCCACATGTCCACATGTTAGCTTCCTAGGGACTTTTGAATTACGCAAGGTTCTACCAAAGGAATTTAGTTAATTAGGTAATCAACACTTGTAAGGACCAAGAGAAGTCCACATGCAGCAAGGTGACACCTAATTCATTAAAACATTGGCACACTTTCACTCATTCACACACAAAAGTCACTTATCACTCACATAGTTTTTTCTCGAAATGTGGAGGTCAAAGTAAATTTCCTCCAAAGGGATTCCGAAACACCCCACCCTTTTCTTGACGAAACTATCCACTCCCATTTTAAATTCAATGAGGTTGGTTCACACCCCCAACCTCCCAAGAAACCACATCTAATTTTTTTCTAAAACCTCACTAAGTTTTCCTCCACAAGAAGTGCCAAAATAAAATTTTTAGTCTAGGTAGGATTTCGGGGATAGGCATCCAAATAACTCCCTATTATCTGGTTCTCTCATTATCAAAACAATAGAAGTTGTCAAATAGGGAACTGACAATCCTCCAAGTCAAGTGTTCCTAACACCATAAGATAGGGAGATACCCATGAAGGGTTGAAGGCTGAGGTCCGGTTGTTCTATGTGTCCCCCCTTGAGGCACCCACCTCTTGGACGGGATCCAACCTGTGACCCATTTCTTACGATGAAAATCTAAATGTCGCATTTTGACCGAGGTACCTAGTGACAAAAATTTAGGACATCTACCCAGGTGGCAATTCTGGGCTGCAATTACATCTTGATCGGATTTTGTGTGGCTATTGGGAAATATCACCAACTCTTTCAAGATATTCCCCCTTTACCCCTCATTATAACCGATTATTTCATCCTTCACTAGTTTCTCTTCCAGTGACTTCAGACCCCACTGTTGAGTACTATTGGAAAGTCCAGTGCTATTCAAGAGGAAGGACATTATGTCTTTTAGGACACAAGCATTTGTTTTCTTTGTTTCTCCACACAAAAAAAACCCCCTTATCCACATATATGCTGCTTTTAATTTATGTATGATGCACTTCTGATTACATGTTGATTTAGATATATATTGTGCTAAGTTCAAAAAATTACAACAAATGCTCTTGTTTCTTTATTACTCTCACCACCATTTGCACACATTCACTCAGCTATTCAAACATCATAGGGGACCCACAGAATCCCCGTCATTCCAGACGCTTGCTAAATCTCCCTCCTATCTTAGGGGGAGTGTCTTTTTTTGCCCACTCATTGACACCACCTTCTCACACTCGAGTGAGTGCCATTGTCTTAGGATCAACCTTGCTTGGTTCCACATTACTTGGGTCCAATTCCCAAGGTCCTTCGTCCACTCGCTCTCCTTTACACGGAAGCGGGGGACCAACTTCCTCTCAAGGAGGAAGTACCAACCCACCTAGCCCCCCTCAAGGGTCAGGTTCAAACAACCCTCCTACCATGGCTGGAGATAATCCTACACCAACACTCCTGATGTCATATTTGGCCTCTCTTAACATACCATATCTATGCAAACTTACCAATGATCCTATATTGCATGACTCCACATGGCCTGCAATGCCCACCAAACTACCTTAAGACATCCCCAAGTTTGAAGGAAAGGCAGGGGATGACCCTGCCAATCATGTCATGACTTTCAACCTATGGTGCTCTTCCAACAACATCATGGATGATATCATCAGACTTAGATTATTCCAACGCACACTCACTGGCCCATCAGCCAAATGGTATGTAGATGAAAAATCGGGGTCCCATGCGACTTTCGAGTCCTTGGCCAAAGCATTTTTTACCTTCTTTCAATTACCAATCAGCCATGACAATGGTCTGGAACTACTCTCTAATTTCAAACAAACCTCAGCCACACATATCGCTGATCACATTCACGAGTGGCATAGGCGACGTAGTTTGTGCAAAGAAGAAACCACCAAACAACAGTGTCTTGACTGGTTTCTTAGATCACTTGTCTCTCTCCTCAGTAAGGATGTAGCTTCCACCTTCCCTCAATCAAAAGAAGATGCCATCAGTAAGGCTCAATAATATGACCTCATCTATTCATAGTCAGGGTACTTGTACACTGTACTTCTTGATCTCCCAAAACCCGTGCCATTTGGCCAAGACAAACCCGGGATGTCTCACTCAGCAGACAGACTGATTGGTAATACCACTTACCATGGTCCACAACCCCAACAACCACCAATGTATGGAACACCTCAATATCCGTCGGCATATAGGGGCACCTCTTATTTCCCCCCACCCCCTTATCAACAACCATACCCTATTGCTATGCATCCACCCATCAGTGGGCCACCACCGGCGCCCCCCATACAACCACCTATTCAAACAAGTTCTCATACCCCCTCTACCTTAGCTTATAGTACTAGAGAAATCACCATGCCTTCCTATATACCTTACAGATCGTTACCCCCACAAAATCTGTACTTTCCATTTCTTGGTCCCCCACAACCCATGGCTCCCCCACAATCCTCATGCTGGGGTGAATTTTGTTCAACCCTCTCCCATTCATCAATATAAAAATTTCAAACAGTTGAAAATGGAAAATCCGACCCACCCGTCGAATAATGCCAAAAAGAAAGGAAGAAACAGGAACAACAACAACCCAGGTCAAGGCGAAAAACAACCCCCGTAGAACCAACCTACTCGGGGAAACCAGAACCAAGGGAATCAGAACCCCTAGGGGGGAAACAATAATAGGCATCAAGGAAGAAATAACAATAATGTTAAAACCAACTTCCCTTGTGCCCTTTGTGGTGAGTTTGGTCATTATACTCATCATTGCCCCCAAATTGCCGATTTCAAATGGTTGAAAGACTCGGGCAGTCTACCACATCCTTTAGCACCACCTGCCCCTTTGCAGGCCCCACAAAAATATGTGCAACAACCCCCCCAGTTGTGCTGCAGAATCCCATTCCAAACCAAGGTGTGATGAACACTCAATAAGAGATATGGCCTACCCCACCACAATTGGGACAGTACCTCAATCCAAACAATCTAGCAGATCGTACAATCCTCCTCACCAGTGAAGAAGAAATCCTTCTGCAAACATGTAATCGTCAATACCAGTCACTTGTTGAGTCTCCTCCCATTCCCCGAAAAACAATACCCACACCAACGAGACTCCCGTTGGTGATCTCGCACCCTAACGCAAAACCACCACTTCGCATCCCTCGTATCCCATTACGCAGGAATGTCCACAACCCACAAGCTAGAGTAGCTCATAATTATAGTTTGGTTGATGACTTAGCACAATCTCCAGCTGCCATGTCAGTCTTAGAGGTCCTTCAAACTTGTCCCACTAAGAAGAAATCATTACTTTCTGCCTTGGGGGCAGTCGAACTCGCAGATAATCTCCTCATTACATTTTATCTCGATAGTGGAGAACCTAGACTCCCCACTCTAATCGCTTTTCAAATACCAGTGAAAATTCGTAACATAACAGTTCATCGGTGCATCATCGACAAAGGTGCATCCACATGCATTATGTCCAAGTCTGTATGGTAGAAACTTGGTTCCCCAGAACTCATACCATTTTCCATTACTTTACGAGCTTATGAAAGAATACCATCGTCTCCTGAAGGACTCTTCCAAAATGTCTCGGTAGAACTCGGGGGCAAGACCATTCTCATCAACATTGAGGTTATCGATGCCCCACTCGATTACAATATCCTATTCGGTCGTAGCTACATGTACTCTATGAAGGCAATTTCCTCTTCCGTCTTTCAAATGATGATGTTCCCCCATAACGGGAAGATCATTATCATTGACCAAGTCTCACATTACGAGCCTAACCCTTTTGCCAACATAGATAACATTCTCCCTCTCATTCACACCAGTCATGATGCATACCCACTCATCAAAATGGGTCCCAATATTTTCAAAGACCCATCATTATTAGGAACTTACCATGGTGCACCACCACTCCTTCATCCTTCCAATCAACTATGCGTCGTATCATCCAACAAAACTGACATAGTGGATACCCTTCCTCCTTGGGAGGCTTCTATCATATCTGACATCCCACTAGTCGCATAGCTCCCCCCTCATGAGCCTCCTGCACACTCATCGACTCCAAGTGGTCACGATTCCACCTCTCCCCAAGGCGATATCCCAGTTTGGGAAACAGTTCCCCAAGCCATTACTCAAATCCCCTTCTTTTACCCTCCACCAGGTGTACAATCTTTCTAGGTAGCCGCAACGCTTACCCTCCCTAATATGGTGTTAGCAATTCCAGTTTGGTATTTACATCCACCAGAGATGGTCCATCGGCCATCCCTTCCCCCCCAAACAGAAGGAATCCCAATGACGATTCCCATACTCACTCCCACCATACCCTCTACACACCCACTCACTACCCTCCCTGCCACAACTAGGGGCAGACGAAAGAAGAAGGAGCTCACATCTCCACTTCTCTCGCACATCCAACCTCCTTGTGCATTATGTGAGAAAGACGGACACCAAACCAACAACTACCCATCACTACCGGAGTTACGGAACTTGATTTCACTCAATCAAACTCCATCAACACTCGCCACTATAGCCAGTACTGCTACTACCACCCCTCATTCAAGAAGTAAAGGGTTGCAAACCAAATTCGCTTGTGATATATGTTCAGAATATGGCCATTATACCCACCATTTCCCAGCACTGCCACGCTTTCGGTAGACATTAGCCGCAGTATGCCAAATCTTCCAGAATGAACCCAACCCAGCTACATCATCCCTCCCCAAAATCACTGACATCCATTATGTCACAACTTCAGTCAATGAATGTATGAGATGCCCTTGCTCTCTATGTGAATCCTTAGATCATTTTACATACCAATGTCCTATGATCATTGAATACAGGCAATGCCAATTGACCCTAATTCAAACCCCTATGCCCCCTACAGAATCGATGGTCGACCTTACCTCATCACTAGAGATTCTTCATATCATTTCTCCTGAACCCAAGGCACCCTCGACGCCTCCATGGTTATTGGATGACTTATCCAAGGATTTCCCCCCCAATCCCCCCAATTCTCCTATTCATTTCCCTACGAAAATATTACACCCAACTACTACTGGTACTCCTCAGTACTTCAATATCTGGTTTATATCGAGCGAACCATCGCAATCTCATTGCATCATTCCCCTTACTTCTTCTTCACCCGAGGACCACCACATGGCGACAGTAATTGATATTGCTCTTTTAGACCCCTTGTATTCCCACCAATTTCACTGTGACGAGGACATACTCGAGGAACTAAACACCCTCGACTACCCATGGGATGTGCTCCACCATCGAGCACTCTTGTTTCCACAGGAGGCCTCCATGCCTCCTAATCCACAACCCATATATCCAGTCGAAATCAAATATTTTATCCCATCAGGGCATATCGACTGGTTCAACAACCCCATTCCTGCCCCTGACGCTTTTGAAGAAGGAAACATGGACAACATTTCCCCGACCATCAAACTCGATATTTCCATAAAAAATGGAGTCGTCGAGGAAATCACCATAGGTGCCGCTTGCACTCCTCAAGAAATCAACGCCTATAAAACCCTCTTCTAAGAATATCAGGGTATTTTTGCATGGTCATACACAGAAATGCCTGGCCTTGATCCCTCGATCATCGAACATCACATCGACACTTGGCCTGACATAACCCAAGTTCGTCAAAAACAACGACCACTACACCCATCCAAAGAAGCGACCATCAAAGTTGAGATTGACAAATTACGCGATGCTGGGTTCATCTACCCCATCGCCTATACATCATGGGTTTCCAACCCTATACCCGTTAACAAAAAACAGGCACTATCCACGTCTGCACGAACTTTCGTGATCTCAATCACGCATCTCCCAAAGACAAATTTCCAACGCCTTTCATCGATCAAATTATTTATGACTGTGCAAGCCACGAGACTCTATCCTTCATGGACGGTTTCTCTAGTTATAATCAAATCCAATTCCACCTCGCCGATCAATACAAAACTGCATTCACTATCCCTTGGGGTACTTTTGCATATCGTGTTATGTCGTTCGACCTAAAGAATGCTGGCACAACTTGCCAACAGGCCATGACATATATTTTTCATGATCTAGCTCATATCATCCTTGCATACTTTGATGACCTCACAGCTCGATCCAAGAAACGTACCCAACATCTGGATGATTTAAGGATCATCTTCCAACGGTGTCGTCAGTACAATATCCACTTGAACCCCCTCAAGTGCGTGTTGTGCGTCACTGCAGGGTGCCTCCTTGGAGTTTCCCAAAGCGGTATTACCATGGACCCCCTCAAAGTCCAAGACATCACAGAAAATCCACCTCCCTGGAATTTATGTCAAGTCCAGAGCCTACAAGGAAAAGATAACTTCCTATGGCGATTTTTTCCAGACTATGCCACTCGAGCACATGGTTTCCTATGCTTACTATGCCACGACATCCCATTTCACTGGGATGCACATGCCCAAAAATCATTTGATGATCTTAAAATGGCACTCTCCAATGCCCCTTTAATTAGTGCAACCGACTACAATCGCGACTATATCCTCTACATCTCAGCATCAACTATCTCAGTAGCAGGAGTTCTCATTCAAATCGGTGATGACGATCGTGAGCATGTCATTTACTACATTAGTAAAAACCTCTCATTACCACCCTTGAAGTATAAAAACGAAGAGAAATTAGCTCTTGCAGTTGTCCTCACAGTCCAGAAACTACGTCATTACATTTTTCTTCGCACGACTAAAGTCGTTGCCGATTCCAACCCTGTGCAATACTTGCTCAGTCGTCGGCAAATTAATGGAAAATTTTCGTGATGGATCGTTATCCTTCAGGAGTACGATCTTGAATTCTTAACACCCAAGAGCAAGAAAGCTCTTGTCCTTGCCGAATTTTTCATGGCCTTCCCCTCTAACACTACCAGTGCCCCATTCAATACTGATTTCTCCGATGAACATCTCTTCCACATCACTTCAGATGACCTGTGGTACGGTGACCTCCTTGTCTATCTCCGAAAACAAAAATTTGGTAACCATATTTCATGAGATGATCATCGTCGTATTCACCACCAGCCCCCCCACTACCTCCTCATCAGATACATCTTATACTAGTGGGGGTTTGACACCATTCTTCATTGCTACCTAACTATTGACGAGGCCGATAGAGTCTTGAACAACTACCATAGCGGCGCATGTGAGGACCATCTTTCGGGAATGTCCACTACTCAGAAGATCATCCAAGCAGGGTATTTTTGGCCTACATTGTTTCACGACTGCATTCATGATGTGAAACAATGCGCGAAATGTCATCTTTACACCAACAAAGCACGAGCACCACCTGCTCTTCTTCACCCAATCATTACTGTCGGCCCCTTTTGTAAATGGGGCATTGACTTCATGACTTGTAATCCTCCCTCCAACAACGACCACAAATACATTGTTGTTGCAGTCGATTACTTCACAAAATGGGTGGAAGTTATGCCCACCTTCAACAATAATGCTGACATGGCAACGTGTTTTTTCTTTAACCACGTCATATCTCGCTTTGGAGTACCACTCCAACTAGTTTCCAATCACAGGAAACACTTCAAGAATGAGATTTTCATCGAACTCTCATCTCGGTTAGGATTCTCCCACTAGTTTGCGTCACCATATTACCCTTAGTCTAACGGACAGGTCGAAGCAGTTAACAAGGTCCTCAAGACCATGTTACAGCGCACAGTTAACAAACACAATACCAATTGGCACCATATGTTATTTTCCACGCTATGGGCTTACCATACAACTGTGAAAACAGCCACTGGTTTCACACCATTTCATCTAGTCCATGGGGTTGAGGCCACTCTTCCCATCGAGTGCGAAATTCCCACCTTACACACTGCAATTGAGCTATTACCCAACACTGCTCCAATGGAGCAACACTTGCTGAACTTAGAGTCCCTAGACGAAGACCGTCGATCTTCATTACAGAACAATGAGGCAGCTAAAAAACGATCAAAGGCCACATTTGACTGCCATGTCAACCTTCACTCATTTCAATAAGGCAACCTCATCCTTGCTTACGATATCGCTCACGATACCTTCAGTTAGGGAAAATTCGAATCACTATGGCATGGCCCCTACATTATCCAACATTGCCTCACCAAAGGTGCATACATCCTGGCCTCTCCCGAAGGTCTATCTCTTAAAGAACATGTCAACGGGTTATACTTAAAGAAATTTTATGCCTAAGCGTAGTCATTCTACTCTAGGTTATTTTATTTTATAGTGTTTTTAATCTTTTTTTCCATCCCTCACGTCTAAACTATCATTTGTGTTATTGACAGATGCTTCCTCCACTGGCCATATATAAGCCAGTGGAGGAATCATCTGTCAATAAAAACGAGCACCATATATAAGTTATTTTTGAGTTTTTACGGCATCATGTAGGTAGGCATCCTTACAGTCGTCTTTTCTGCACAACAAAGCAAAGGGCTGTGTAAGGATTCGTGGGGTCTCCTGGTTCTCTCAGCCATTGTTTCTGGAGGAGTGCTTATCGCTTTCCTTTGGAAATACTGTCAGTAGTTTCTCTTGCTGATATGTGGACGACGACTAATACAAGAATGCAATTTACTAGTTGGTCACTCATTAGGGATTAGTGCAGTCGATCTAGAAGAAGATGACAGTAAATACTGGAGTTGGATTACAGAGAGAGCTGCAATTTTTATCGCGTTCATGACCCTTTCAATCTGCCTTTAGCTCTCCTGCAAGTCTCACCTATCGTGCTAGTAGTTGGATTCACATCTGAGTTTATATGTCTTCCTGAAGAGATTAGAAGTTAGGGAGGTTAAGCTTCTGGATTGTAATAGACTAGAATAAATAGAGGTGAAATTAGTATTTCCACTATAGAGGGATTAAGCTTCTGGATTGTGTTTCCACTATAGTAACACAATCCATAGAGGTGAATAAAGACTTGTGTAACATCCCTGGGTGGGCAAACGCTACTGCACAGAACACACTTATACTTATATATCTATATATATATATATATAGATATATCAGATGCATATGAAATAAAAACTGATGAAGTTAAATGGCTTAATAGAGTAAACATATAATTACTACCATCATACAAAATTAATGAAATCAATAGTAAACATCATCACGATGGAATGCATGATAATATAGTAAGTATCACAGACTAATGTCACATATAAATTAAGAATAATATTAATACTAGTCTTTGAAACTGAGTAATTTCACCAACCACGTGCAGACCTTCCTAGAACCTCCCAGCCTTAAACCTCACTTATCATCATGCTCAATAGCGGGTCACCCCTGAGCTGGGACTAAGCTCCACCCAAGGTAAGGGAATCCTAGACTAGGCTGAGGTTATAGGGAAACTGCATAGAGAAACCAGAAGGATTCTCTCTAGGAGCCTTCTTACGCCAACTACTCATAGAATCTGATTCCCCACATGCATGTTCCACCCAGGAGTATACACCTCCACAAGCAGAGTCCATTGGTGCTTCGCCTGCTCTCTGGGCCTCGGTAACAAGCCGGATCAGGAATTATCAGAGCTCCGAAGCTAGTGCTGGACTCTCTCTAGGAGAAAATCACTTCCTAGTAGACTCTCTCTCACCTAGAGGGAGTTTCTCACAGGCATGAAAACCTGCTTATTCTACCATGGGCCTAACAACCCGTTTCTTCAGCACAATCTTCGGCTCAATTCCAACCCGGTGAGGGCAACCGCAACAACATCAGCACTCAGTTGACACCAGGATGATGACCACAACAAAAAATGGGCATAGTATCGTAAATAGAAATGACCAGATGCTAAAAGGCAACCCGCTCAGGTGATTATCCAGGTGTCAGGTTCTACAGAAGACACAAATTGGCTCACAATTTTCCAGTTACAATATGCGTGACATGAAATTATGCAGAGGTTGTGGATGGAGGCCAAACGCAGAGACCAGATGGAATTTACGGGAATACACTGGACAATCACAGAGGTCTCACGATTTTGGTTCTTAGAGATTTGTGTGATATGCAGAGCTCAGACACAAAGGATGGCAGAATGAGGAGAAACGCCCCCCATGACTGACGTTTGCATCTTTTAACTGCATGTTCCCGGGCCGACACATGTCGCCCATGAAGTTTCATGCGTTCCTCTCAAAGAACTTAGGACAACACTCAAAGTTGTCCACCTTAGTTTTTTTTGGAAATAGTAATAATAAATTATTATCCCTTTTTAGAGGTAAGCCCCCTAGCTTAGCCCCTAGGCCCAACACTTATCCTTTCTTTCCACTTTTCATCCCCCATTCCCTTACCCACTCTATGGAAACTTATTCCCCCATCACTCTTTCTTCGTGGTCAGTCTGCATGAAGCAGTGTTTAGAATTTTATTAATGTTCTGCATAATACATATACAAAAGCAGGCTTCTGGCCTTAATACTTAGGCTCTTTGGCCCAATAAACACATAATCCTACTAGCTTATTAGTACTCGTCTCACCAGACTACAAAACATGATTTACAATTCATAAACATGATTACAACAGGACTCATCCTTGGGGATATTACAATCCCCTCCCCTTATTTTTTCACTGTCCTCAGTGAAACTTTCACACAGTATTAGGAAGATTTCCAAAATATTCAAAAAGATACGGGTATTCTTCCCGCATAGAATCCTCATGCTTCCATGTCGTGTCCTCAGGACCATACTAGGTCCACTGGACCTTTACAAGCCCTATAGCTCGATTCTGGAGCTGTTTGCTTCTGTCCAATATGCGCACAGGATGCACTTGCAGGACACCTTCTTGCTCCACCTGAAACACATTCCAATCGATAACATGATTAGCATCAGGTATATATTGCTTAAGCAATGAAACATGAAACACATTATGTACAACCATGGATGCAGGTAATGAAAGCATATATGCAACTGGACCAATCCTTTCTAGGATTTCAAATGGCCCACAAAATATGGCTGCCAATTTGGCACAGTTTCCCAGCTTCGGGGAACTTTTGTTAGCTTTTACTTTCAAGAAAACATGGTCACCCTCTTTAAACTCTCTGTGGGTTCTATTTTTATTAGCATAACTCTTCTGCTTGTCTTGGGCAGCTTTCAAATTCTGCTTAATTTTTAGCATCTGTTCTTCCATTTCCTTGAGCAACTCTGGCCCAACTATTGCTCTGTCAGGTGGATTATCCCATCTTACTAGAGTATTTCACTTTCTGCCATAAAACGCTTCAAGTGGGGTCATCTTCAACGATGCTTGATACCCATTGTTGTAGGCGAATTCTACCAAGTTCAGGTAGTCTTTCCATTTCGATGGTTTGTCCATCACATACATCCTTAGCGTGTCTTTTATTACTCTGTTCACCCTCTCTATTTGTCCATCAGACTCAGGATGATAAGCTGTATTGAAGGTAGGATTTTCTCTTTGTTGTTCATATAAACATTTTACTTTTCTTATTGTTTCTTCCATAGACTTAGGGTCATCATATTTAATCTTGTCACCAATAGAAGGTGGTAATCCACTTAGATACCTCTGAATCTTGACAGTCTCCTCTTTGATGAATGTAACATACTTCAACAGTTTCAAAAATCTTCGCTCATATTCATCAATGGTCATGCTGTCCAGTTTGAGTTCAAAGAACTCTTTCATCTTTCTGTCATAATATCTTTTAGTCAAATATTTCTTCTCGAAATACCTCTTGAATTCCTTCCAAGTGATATCTTTCTCTCTAATGTGTTTCACCTCCACAATATGATCCCACCACATGGATGCTTTTCCTTTCAAATGATACATCGCAATTATTCCTTCGGCATGAGAGGAATAATTCTGTAATTGGAAGTACTTCCTCATGCCTAATAGCCATGTCTCAGCATCTTCTTCCTTTTGGTGTTCTCCATAAAATGTGGGAGGCTTAATCTTATTCATTTCTCCTTTCAGTTCATCCACCCCAAACCTCCTATGCTTCCTGGTAGGTGATGGGCTTGAACTACTATGTGCTTCCTTACCAGAATGCTTTGGGGAGTGACGACGATGTCTACTAACACTCCTCGATCTTCTTTTTCTCTTAGGGGTCCTGCGACTCCCTGTTTTTCTTGTGTCACTCCCCTGTCACCAACTAAGGTGGTGACACGTGGTCTCCTTAATAAGGTCCACTTTACCTCCGGTGACACCATCTGGCCCTACTACGTCTACTTTTTCCTTCAGGACCCATTGGCACGGGGCACACATCCCCTGTGTCCTCGTTGATGCCAGTGACATCAGCCCGACCTAATACATTGGCTCATCGGGATTTCGTGATTTCGAGCCTCGGGAGTTTGTGCATCAACACCACCAATTCTCCCAATGGATGAACTTCTGAAATGTCGACATTTCAAAGCTCCTAATCTAATGGTCATGACTTCCCCACGATTTGACGACTCAGATCTTGTCGAGATTTTTCGTATTGCGATTTTCACACTCCTGTGAAACTCCAAAGGGTTCTAAACCTTGTGCACGTTCCTTGGATCCAACGGTCAAGTTTTCTTCCTCCAATCTATAGTGTTGATATTTTCAAGACTTCGTAGTTTCGGGCATCGAGAGTTCATGCCTCAACACATCTCACTTTTCCTGATAGTCGAACACCCAAAAGGTTTCCAAGATAACTCTCCTGCACCTTCTCCAGATCTAACGGTTGTGAGGGATCTCCTTTCCTTCCAATCAGATCCAACACTTCATACATTGATCTCTCTCTCTCTCTCTGGCCAAATACCATGCCAACTTCAGTTTTATTCTACTGCTACTCCTACTGAGCTTATTAACACATCCAAGTAACTCCTTGGCAATCAGGAATGCTCTAAGGCTCGAAATTGGTTTCTCCAACACAATTTCACTCGACACCTTGGGTCCAAAGACCACTTATCCGGCCCATCTAGGCTCAGTGTGGAAACTATGGCTCTGATACCATACCGTAACGTCCCTGAACTTCAACCCCATGGCCAGGAAAACACTACTGCATGGAACACACTTCTCTCTCTCTCTCTCTCTCTCTCTCTCTATATATATATATATATATCAGATGCATATGAAATAAAAAATAATGAACTTAAATGGCCTAACAGAGTAAACATATAATTACTGCCATCATACAAAATTAATGAAATCAACAGTAAACATCATCACAGCGGAATGCATGATAAGATAGTAAGTATCAGAGACTAACATCATATATAAATTAAGAACAACATTAATACTTATCATTGAAACTGGAGTAACTCCACCAACCACGTGCATACCTTCCATGAACCTCCCAGCCTTAGACCTCAGTTCTCATCATGCTCAACAATGGGTCACCCCTGAGCTAGAACTAAGCTCCACCCAAGGTAAGGGAATCCTAGAATAGGCTGAGGTTACAGGGAAACTGCATAGAGCAACCGAAAGGATTCTCTCGGGGAGCCTTCTTATGCCTACTACTCACGGACTCTCATTCCCCGCATGCCTGTTCTGCTCGGGAGTATACACCTTCACAAGAACAATCCATCGGTGCTTCACCTCCTCTCTAGGCCTTGGCAACAAGCCGGATCAGGAATTCGCAGAGCTCCAAAGCTGGTGCTGGACTCTCTCTGGGAGAAAACCACTTCCCAGCAGACTCTTTCTCACCTAGAGGGAGTTGCTCATAGGCCTAAAAACCTTCTTATTATACCACGACCATGACAACCCGCTTCTTTTGCACACTCTTTGGTTCAATTCCAACTGGGTGAGGGAAACCACAACAACATAAACACTCAGTTGACACCAGGATGACGACCACAACAGAAAATAGGCATAGTCCTGTAAATGGTAATGACCAGACACTAAAACACAGCCCGCTTAGGCGATTATCCAGGTGTCGGGTTCTATAGAATCACAAATTGTCTCACGGTTTTCTGGTTATAGCATGCGTGAGAGGAAATTATGCAGAGTTCAGGGATGGAGGCCAAACGTAGAGACCAGACATAATTTATGGGAATACACTGGACAATCACAGATGTCTCATGATTTCGGTTCTCAGAGTTGTGTGCGATATGCAGAGCTCAGACGCAAAGGATGGTAGAATGAGGAGCGAACCC
>JZKD02S1961642.1:457782-471705 GCA_000966675.3 Picea glauca
GACTTACTTTTGCGGATCAGAATTCTAGGGCATCTAAATCTTGTAATTACTTATTCAAACAGGAAGTGCGTTGCAATATTTTATTGTTGTTGCTTCAACCTATCTGGTTAGATATTATGTCGTTGTAATGATGTAAATTGCTCCTGATCTTCTAGCTAGTGGGTTGATTGGTCCTACAAAGTCTACTTCCCATTTGTCAAACACTTTATGGGTTACTTGAGATTTTAGAGGAGTCTCATCCCTCCTAGATGGATTTCCTACCCTCTGACAGACATCACAAGTCTGACAATATTCCTTTGCATCTTTAGAAACTATTGGCCACCATAGTCTCGTGCGTAGTATCTTTTGCGCAGTGGCTTTTCCTGCATAGTTTCCTCCAACTATTCCTTCATGTGCTTCTGCCAAGATAATAGAACGTTCATGTTCCATGACACATCTCCTTATAATATTATCTCCTCCTAGTTTATACCTACAATATGCTGGTAATCTGCACCTCTAACCACCAAATTATTCTTCTGTATAGTGTTGTATTCCTTTGGGGAAAATCATGTACTAAAAAATTCAATGATATCGACAAAGTTTTCATTAGCAATCCGCACTGAAAAGAGTTGTGCATCAGGAAAATTATCCTCCAAGCTACTTGGTTCCTCTCCATTGGTTATCCTAGACAGATGATCTGGCCATGCATTCAGTCTTCTAGGTTTCACTACTACTTCAAAATAAAACTCTTGAAATAACAACAACCATCTACATATTCTCCCCCCCAACACTTTCTTGTTGACAAGGTATCTGAGAGTAGAGTGATCTGTGAACATTTTAAAATGTTGGTCTAATAAATAATGTCTAAACTTTTGTAATGCATATACCATAGCCAAACTTCTCTCTCTGTTGTATTATAATTTTGTTCTGACTTTGAGAGTTTCCTACTTGCAAATTCTATTGGGTGATCTATGTCGCCTTTTCCTAGTTGTGTTAATACTGCTCCAAGTGCTATTGAAGAGGCATCCACATGAACATGGAACTCTTTTGACCAATTTGGAAACACCAAAATTGGTGTTGTCACCATTTTCTCTTTTAAGATGTCCAAATTTTGTTGGCACTCATCATTCCATTGAAACTTGATATCCTTCCTTAACAATTTCTCCATGGGCACAGTAATATGTGTGCAACTCTTTATGAACTTTCTATAGTAGCCTGTATGACCTAGTGTAGCTGTTAATTGGCACATTGACTTAGGTGGTGGTAAATTAACAATGACAACAATCTTTGTAGGGTCAACCAACATACCATGTTTACAAACCACATGCCCTAGTAGAATTCCAAATGGTGCGTTGAATATGCATTTCTTAATGTTCAAAGAGATTTGACATTGCCTACACCTATGTAACATTGTTAGGAACCTAACCCCTCATGTAGGTAGAACAATATATTCAGATGTAATAAAGGTCAATATTAATAAGGCCTTGCAATAAGGTAGAATAAGTCAAATGTAAGAAGACCTAATAGAAGCTTCTGCTTCTAGAAGGGTCTTCCTCTAGATGGTTCTTTTGATAGAAATTTTTAGTATAAATAGGAGTCGAGGGTATGAGAACCCTAGATTGGATATTATTGTAATAGAGATCTTCTCGAATGGAGATTGCCCCCTCGAAGAGGCAAGTGAACATTGCTCTCAGAATCAAAGTGCTCTTTCTAGTGTTATTCTGATATCATTTCAGTGTTATCGTGGTGTTGTTCTGGTTATATTGTTGTTTATATGCCATTTCTAGAATTTTATTTTTGTTCTACTTACTTTTTATATCTAGAATATTACAAGTGGTATCAGAGCACTTTCCTCGGCAGAAAATTGTGGGCTAATTCTTTCCAGGGTAGAGACATATTCCAACGTATTTAATCTAAAGAGATCTGTCATTATGCGCATAAACCTGTGGTTGAGGGATTCATACACGTAGGAAATACAAGTGGTACTTAAGCGCACATTTGTTGGCCACCCTTGTAACCCATGTTGGTACCCCTTCGAGTGGTAGTGCATCAGAGAACACCTGTATACGGATCAACCTAGATTTCCTGAAGCCCTCTTTAGATAAACCGATCGGCTTCCTAACTGCTATAGTTTCACCGAGAACAACACTTGGGAAGATAGTCTCTAGTACATGGGTAGTCAAGTAGTACAACTAAGGGCACAGTCGATCCTCCTTAGTTGTTTCCCTAAGATATTGGGCCGAGTACTACTATTGGACCCTGCACATATATCAGAGAGCTATAGAACAAAGAAAACCCTTGTCTATAGAACCCTTGAATACCTAACCCTTGGGGACATAAACAAAACATAAATAGACAAGATCTATTTTCGTGCAACTGTGTTCGAGTTGCCAAATCACTACACATTTCTTCATGGTTAAGCATTTGGGAATTTCATCACTGCAGTATTCCTCAGACCAGAGTATAACTCCACAAGTGTAAAAAAAAAAAACCAAAAGTCTGGAAATTTTTGCACCATTATTTGAGACCTATTCCATTGGATTTATCTCTTCACCCTTATCACATTCATACCTATCATTTTTCAGAAAACGTTTTGACCCCACCCGCCCCTTTTCGGTTCCCTCGTCATCACGGCCCATACCCAAAGCCAATACTTGGAAGCTCGCTTCACTACCTTGCAATCTAATTTCACAGAGACCCAACAAGAAGTGAGACAACTCAGTGCCAATATTTCCACCATCAATCAAAACATCCATTCCTCCATCGTCGCATCAATCACCGAACTCTAAGTAGATCTCAAACAAGACATGATTACCCAGCTTGAATTTGTTGTTTCGATGATTTGCACCAAGCTACATATCCGTGCAGATCCCCTTTTATCTGACCCACCTTTGCATATCGAAGTTGAAGCTTCCTCTCATTCCCATAATTTTCAGCCCCATCACTTTCAGCGTGACCTACGCCTTCCACAGGTGGATGTGACCAAATTTGATGGCTCAGATTCCATTGGTTGGGTAACTCAAATGGAACATTATTTCTCTTTGTATGACATTACAAATGATTTGGCCAAACTCCGGTATGGTGTTCTCCATATAGATCAAGAACATTGGCAATGGTGGAAATGGAAAAAAACTGCCCGTCAAGGGTATTTTTCTTGGACACACTTTGTGGCAGAGATTTATGAATGCTTTTACACTGGCACTAACCATTTAGGCCATTTGAAAAAGTTGAAACAATCTGGAAAAGTGGAATACTTTATAGCTGCTTTTGAGAGACTGGCTTTTCATACAGAGGGCATGTCTGATGCTTTTTTCCGAGATTTTTTTATCAATGGTCTCAAGGATGAGATTTGTGCCCATGTCCTCATGGCTCAGCCTCAAAGTTGGGTGGAGGCTACTAAAAGAGCTAAGGAAGCACAACAGGTTGTCTCTTCTCAAAACCAGAAACCTCCTTTATTCCTCGCACTAAACCAGTAAATCCCACTACTCCTTCTGCTCCACTAAAGATCCAAAAATTGACCAGGGCTGAAATGGTTGAACGCCGACTCAAAGGCCTTTGTTATAATTGTGATGAGAAATATTTTTCAGGCCACAAGTGTAAGGAACAAAATATTTTTATGGCCATCTCGAAGGATATTTCAGAAGAGGATGTTGAAACTCCCCTTGTGTCTGAGTCACATGATCCCACTAACATAACCTCTCCCTCAGGCCCTCTTGAAATAGAACCGGTCATTTCCCTAAATGCTTTCACTAGCTTCTCTGCTCCCCAAACCCTCAAGATAATTGGTTACATAAAGCATAGGAAGGTCATCATTATTGTTGATAGTGGAAGCACCCATAATTTTATTCATCGCTGCATTTCCCAAGAAACTCATTGCTATATCCATGCAGTCAATAATTTCCAAATCATGATTTCCAATGGCAGATCCATGAAATGTGGAGGGCCTTGTGAAAATGTGCATCTTGAAATTTGTGACTACCACCTAAAATCTCATATGTTTTCTATCGACATGGGCAGCTATGACATTGTGTTGAGTGCAGACTAGCTAAGGACTTTGGGTCCCATTCTCATGGATTTTAAGGAATTAACCATGCAATTTGACCAGGAGGGACAATAATATAAGTTCCAAGGCATCACCATCAGTTCACCTAATATCATTAGTTCCCATCCCATGGAAAAGATGCTCAAAAAATTTCATTCTGGCGTTATTGCCGAACTCCATGCCATACAATAAACTGAGACACTCTCTGGGCCACAAGACCTCCAATCCATCCTCTCTAAACATCAAGTGGTCTTTTACACTCCCCAGGAACTCCCTCCTTCCCGTGGTGTTCATGGTCATTCCATTCCCCTTGTACCTGGAATCCTTCCTCCCAATATATGTCCCTATCATCACCCCTTTTCCCCCAAAAATGAAATTGATAAAATGGTTTAAGAACTACTTAATGCAGGTGTTATCTGCCCTAGTATGAGCCCCTACTCTTCTCTTGTGTTCATGGTCCTGAAGAAAGAAGGTTATTGGCACATGTGTCCTGACTTTCGCGCCCTCAACAAACTCACCATTAAAGACAAATTTCCCATTCATGTCATTGATGACCTCTTGGATGAATTGAGTGGTGCCCATTTCTTTACTAAACTTGATCTTTGTTCTATCTACCACTAGATCTGTATGAAAGAGGAAGACATTCCTAAGACTGCCTTTAGAACTCATGAGGGCCACTATGAGTTTTTGGTCATGCCCTTTGGCTTGTGTAATGCCCCCTCCACCTTCCAAAGCCTCATGAATCATGTCTTCCATCCTTTTCTCCCTCATTTTGTCTTAGTTTTCTTTGATGATATCCTCATCTATAGAAAAATATGGACAGACCATCTTGCTCATGTGGATTGAGTTCTCCATCTACTCTATTGGCACCAACTTTTCATGAAACAATCTAAATGTTCTTTTGGCGCCTCAGAAGTCGAGTACTTGGGTCATCTTGTTGGCAAGGACAGTGCAAGACTGGCCTCACCCAAAGACTCTCAAAATCTTGCATAGATTTCTGGGCTTAATAGGCTATTATCGCAAGTTTGTTAAGAATTATGAAAAGATTGCGACACCTCTCACTGCACTCCTTAAAACGAATTCTTTCACTTGGACCCAAACAACTGCTCAGGATTTTCAAACCTTGAAGATGGCCATGTGCACCACTCCATTCCTGGCCCTTCCTGATTTGACAAAGACCTTTGTCCTAGAATATGATGCTTCAGGGAAAGGAATTGGCGATGTCCTTATGCAAGAGGGTTGATCTTTGGCCTTTACCAGCAAACAACTGTCTGAACAAAATTTGGGCAAATCAATCTATGAAACAAAAATGTTGTCTATATTGCATGTTGTTGATATGTGGCACCCTTATCTATTGGGGAAACACTTCCAGATTAAGACAAATCATCAAAGCCTCAAGTATTTTCTAGAACAATGCATTTCCTCCCTAGAGAAACAAAAATGGGTGACTAAGCTATTTGGATATGATTATGAGATCATTTACAAGAAAGGCAAAGACAATGTGGTTGCGGATGCACTTTCCCGAAAATATGAAGATGAAAGATCTTTTTTTTCTCTCTCCTTCATTGTACCAGATTGGCTCCAAGTCATTTGCTAGGAATGGCTACACGATCCCAAAAGTTCGCATCTGATACAAAAATTGTAGTCCAATTCTCCAGTTTCCCCAGGGTACTCTTGGCTCCATGATGATCTTTGATACAAAGGTCATTTGTATTTAAGAAAAATGTCAAAACTTAAATCCATGGTACTTTCTGAACTTCATGCTACACACACAACTGGGTACTCTTGGTTTACCAAAACATATGACAAGGTCAAACATTCTTTTTTCTAGGATGGTATGAAACAAGACATTCATAATTTTGTAGCCAAATGTGATGTGTGTCAACTCAACAAGGGAGAAACAGTCAAATCTCCTGGCACACTGCAACTGCTTCCGATTCCACCTTCTATTTGGAGGGATATCTCTATGAATTTTATTACAGGCTTACCTAAATCATGAAATAAATCAGTCATCATGGTGGTAGTTGATATCCTTTCTAAGTATGCTCATTGTTGTGCTCTTCAACACCCATTTACAACATCCAATGTGGCTCAACTTTTCATGGATCAGGTCTTCAAGCTTCATGGCATGCCACATTCTATTGTTTCTAATTGCGACCCAACTTTCACCAGCAATTTTTGGCAAGAATTGTTCAAGGTACAAGGAACCCAATTGCATCTCAGCACAACTTATCATCCTCAGACTGATGGTCAAACTGAAGTTGTCAACAAGTGTTTGGAAACATATTTGAGGTGTTTTGCATCGGAAAAGCAAAATCAATGGGCTCAATGTTTACCCCTAGCGGAATGGGGGTACAACACTTCATACCATACAACTACCCACATGACTCCTTTTGAATCAATATATGGACAAAATCCACCTTTAGTTCTCTCATATTTACCAGGTGTCTCGAAGGTCCAGGCGATTGACCAAACGCTTACAGTTAGAGAGTCTATTCTCCATACCCTTAAAGAAAATTTGGTCATGGCCCAGAATCGCATGAAGCAACAAGCATATCAAGGTAGCTATGAATGCCAATTTGCAAAAGGGGATTAGGTGTTTCTTTGACTGCAACCTTATAAGCAAAATTACCTTAAGGCTGACCATTGTCAGAAGCTGGCGCCCAAATTTTATGGTCCTTATACCATTCTCAAGCGTGCAAGATAGGTGGCATATCAATTAGCTTTGCCCAGTCATTCTAAGCTACATCCTATTTTTCATGTTTCATGCTTAAAGAAGGTGATTGTAACTAAATGCCAAACTCAAACCAACCTTCCCGAGTTGGACGAAGAAGGATCATTTGGCTACAACCACAAGCATTTTTGGACTAGCGTGAGCATCACCTGTGTCAGCGAACCATCAAGGAAGTGTTAGTCCAATGGAAAGATACAACTCTAGGAGATGCCACTTGGGAACCAGCTACCATTCTGTAGCAATTCCCACATCTCAAGCCTTGAGGACAAGGTATTTTTTAAGGTGGAGGACATGTTAGGAACCTAACCCCTCACATAGGTAGAACAATATATTCGGATGTAATAAAGGTCAATATTAATAAGGCCTTGAAATAAGGTAGAATAAGTCGAATGTAAGAAGACCTAATAGAAGCTTCCGCTTCTAGAAGGATCTTCCTCTAGATGGTTCTTTTTATAGACATATTTAGTATAAATAGGAGTCGAGGGTATGAGAACCGTAGCTTGGATATTATTGTAATAGAGCTCTACTTGACTGGAGTTTTCCCCCTCGAAGAGGCAACTGAACATTGCTCTCATAATCAAAGTGATTTTTCTGGTGTTATTCTGATATCATTTCAGTGTTATCATGGTGTTGTTTTGGTTATATTGTTGTTTATCTGCCATTTCTAGCATTTTATTTATGTTCTGCATACTTTTTATATATGGAATATTACAAAAATTGGTCTTAAAAATTAAACATAATATTTCAATAGGATAAATATTTTCCAATCATCCAGATAAACCTCCAAAAACTTATGTATAAAATTTTTAAATGCAACTAACACTACTCTTGAAAAAATAGCAGGGGAATTTTTCAATCCAAAGAGCATCACTATGTATTTATATGAACCCCATTCTATGGTAAATGTAGTCTTATGACGATCCTCTGGTGCTATTTTTATTTGGTCGTAGGGATGATTTTAGGGGCTAAATTTCGCTCATGGGCTAATTTTCCAGGGTTTTTCCAAAAACAAGATTTGCTATTCTAAAAATGATTCGCCCAAATTCTATAGGATAAAATTATTTTACCTTAAAAATCACAAAACTTTTATACAAACTATATAAAATCCTTATAAATTTGAATGTTTTTACAAAACTATCGCCAAACATTTATAGTTGGCATTTGAAGGATTAGTAAAATTTGCCAACGTTTCTACATTTTAAAATAAATTTCCATCCTTAAAATCACCCCTGATTTGGTTATACCCGAAAATCCATCAGTAAATGAGTATGCTTCTTGTCCTCCTACATTTTATAATACCTCATCTGTAAATTGAGTAGGGAAGGGATAATGTAGACATGTGTGATTCAACTTCCTCAAGTCTACAAAGATCAGTATACCCCCATGCTTCTTCTCCTGGAATACCATAGGACCAATCCACTCATATTCTTCAACAGGTTCTATTATACTAGCCTCTAACATTTTATCAATATATACCTTAACTTTATGTTTATATACTGGATTCAACCTATAGGGTCTCTGTCTTATTGGTCTAGCATCTGTTCGTTGAGGGTTTTTCATTTCTCCACGTTCTCCTGCTACCTCTTTCATTTCTAAAAACATTGTTGGAAATAGATCACTATACTTGCATAATAATTATGTTATTCTTTCCACTATCTGGTTGTCCCAATAGTCACCAATACTTGCAATCTTTGGATTCTCTTCTATTCCAATATTGACCTTATTTATCTTCAGTGGTGCATCAAATTCTTTAGACTGTAACTGTGGGCCTTCTACTTCTCTTTCACCTTCAACTTCTGTTATCTGAATATTGCRCRRGTTTTCTTCTGCTGGGTCATCTTCTGCGACGTGGTAACAATGTAACAATTGTCTGACTRTTTGTCGATTCCAATTMTGATAAKATGTTATAATTCCAACTTCRGTTTCTTCAAAAATATTTTCTTTTATCAACTTCAGTGTTGTATCCATCGCTAKATTCTCATGTTAAAATGCAAACGTKATTACAAAGTTCTGCTGCAAATCTGTCYAATTTCCAGTTCCTCTGTGTAGTTCCAGTTTTGTATACCAATTTATTGRTATGCMTTCTAATATATGGATGAAGTGATGTGACCATTCCTCTRGTGGTACTAGTCTCCATTGGGTTATGCATATGTCTAWATGTTCTCTAGGTTGTCCTCTTCAATTATATTTCTCCATATTGTTTTCTCCTATTCTATGCCAAATCTGATGCGCAATAATATTTTTCATTGATATCAATCATGGATATTTTCTTTGTGAGAACCCCACCAATGTGCAGGTGTTTCTTTCAAAGAAATATCTAAAACTAATAGCATTTGACTTTCCAAGACTTCTAACCCAAACTTTTTAAATAATTCTTCCAAATCATTTTGACCATAAAAAATTGGAGGTTCTCTTACCTCTGTGCCAACCCATCTTAGTGCACGTGTCATTATTGCCCATCTTCTGGTAGATATATCATGTAAGCATTGTTTCCAATTCTCCAGTTCTGTCCCAGAATATGAAGCACAAGAACTGATGCTTCTCCAGCTAAGCATTCCATCTGATGTTGGATTAATGTAATCTTCATCGCGTGCAGTAGTTCTATAGAACTGTTTTATTTATTCCGTGATAAAGTTATATGTCACTAGTTCAACATATCTTCCACCTTCTGAAAAATCAAATGGTGCTATGCCTCTATATTATCCTTATTCAAATATCATTTTCTAGGTCTTCAAGTTGATGATAGCTTGATTGTCAAATACGCAATTGAGTCCCAACAATGTTGGATAAGGTGTAGTATTATCCACTATATCAATGACCTCAAAATATGCCATAGTGTGCACACCATCTAAATCCACCAGTATGCCTTTCAATCGACCAATTGGTATTACTCTATGTTGGTTTTCTAGTTTTAGCTGAATAGGTGAATATCCTAGTGTAGGTTCCCCCATGCATTCCCATGTTTTCTTAGGAAGAACATTTACCTCAGATCCTAAATCTAATATGATGTCACCCATGTTAAAGTCTCCAATATTTGCATTTAGTCTGAACTCTCTATTTGTTCTTGTCTTCCTATGGACTCGATTTACTGTCTTTTGTTATAGTTTTATCTCTTCTTCAGGGTTGCATTTTTCTAGCAAACCTTGTAATACTTGTAAAGATGTTTGGTCATTCAATAACTTCGATAAATACACCAAAAAGTTTCTTATATTACTTACCTTTTTTGAAGGTTGGCCTCCACTGGTATGATCATATGGATGAGGCATATCATATACTAACCCATCATATCTTGGTTGTCTATTTGAAGTAGAAGCAATATTCTCTTGCAAAATTTCTTGTCTGGCCTGCGTGAATGTTTCTTTTTCCTTGTGCGTATCTAAATGTTGTTGAGCTGTTGTATTTTTTCTAACCCACTGGTGTTGGTTCTGATTTTGATTTTCTGCATATTCTTCTATTTTGGTTCCACCTCAAGCAATTATATTATTTTTTTTTCCTTTATCTTCTCTAGTTTTGATGGCAATCCATTGAACATTCTAGTTATTCTAATTCCTTTTGTCATGTATTTTTGTCAGAAGTATAGGACAATATTTTGTAGTATGATTTGTTGCGTGATAGTACATGCATGTTGTTGATGGATGTGGACAATCTCTTGCATATTGTCTAGGTTGCTGGAAATTGTGGTAGTTTACTAGTCCTCTGCCTATTTCAAATCCTCCTCTTCCACATCCTCCTCCTCTTAATCCTCCTATGTTTCCTTGATTGTCTCCACACAATGTATTATACTGTGGTACTTGATTATAATGTGGTGGCGTTGCAAACTGCTGTGGATTATTTTGTTGCTACACAGGTGGACCTATCATTAATTCATCTTGCATCCTATAAGCATCTGAGGTCCTTTCCTTCATAAGTTCCATGGCTCAACAATCCTTATCCTCATGTTCTACAAACTTGCAAAAATTGTAGAATGTACTCTTAGGCATTGTTTGGTATTTTTGCATCATTGGACAATGATAAGGATCATGTCTAGATGTTTTATAGATTTCACACCATAATCCTCCTGTGGGTAAGGGATTCGACGGTATTGCTCCCAAATACTACGCAAATGTTGGGAACTCATTTTGTGATGTCCTTCTATTCTGTATAAGGTACACAAGATAGCTTCCCTGTTTTAATTTCCTTTGTTCTAATTCAACTTAAATGTCAGGTTATTGATATCCTCTCTCAGCTCTTCTATAGCTAGATCTGTATGTTTATATTGATTATCTTCCAACTGTAAGGTTGTTTGCAGATCCTTAGCCTGAGTCTAGAACTTCTATTGCCTCAATGGGTATTTAAAATGTGGAAATAATGACTTTATGAATAGTTTCCTATGTTGCATGTCTGGTATAAGATATTTCAACTTACCTTTCATTCGATTGAACTTCTGATAGATTTCTCAAACTGACTCTCCTGGCTTATTTTTTATTTCTATCATCTCATTCATATATTTATCTTTTGAAATTGGTCGTTGTAACTCATTGATTAGTGCCTTATTTACATCTGCGATGGTTGTATGTGCTCCTTGTGGACTTTTTACTGCTAGGCTCATAAAACAGTCCAATGCACGGTTTCTGAATGTAATTGTGAATTAAGCCACTTTTTCATCTTCATATGTGATCTGTTTAGATTCCAAAATATTCTCAAAAATAAATAGATGTTTCTCTGGGTCCTCCGACCCTTCTCCATGAAATTCTGGTAACTGAATGGTTGGATCTGCTCCTGCCATTGTAAACTTTGTGGTACTTCCTCCGCACAATGTAGATAACTAACTATTGCTAGTTGAACTCATACTTCCACTTGAATTTCCACTGGTCCCTTGACTTATTGGAATCGTTCTTCCACTAACTTCTAGTTTTCTAAAATATTATTTATTTCCTGATGTCTTATTCGCACATGCGGTCGTGGGTTCCACACTAATTCAGATCTAGAATGGAGTTCCTTCTTCTACACCAGACCCCTAAACTCTGATTCTTTTTTCATATGTGGCACGCAGGATTTCCTCAATCTTCTTCGTAGCATGAATATCCTCTACCTCTTCTTCATCACTTTCCAATCCTTCCCTCTTGGCTACTGCTCTCTTTTTCCTATTCATCTTATATTGGTAGGGTCTTCAATTATGCGTCATTCCCGCCTTGTCCATTATTTCCTTGATTTGTTCTTCATCCATCATAATGGGGTCTATCATTTCCTTCTTCTTACCTCTATCCAAATCCCTCTCCATGTACCATATCATCCTTAGTGTTTCCCCCAATCTCCCCATGCACACAGAGTTATTTAGCTGCCAGACTCCATTGTCATCACACCTTTATCATGCATCAAAATATCGATTGACGTGTAGAGTGATCTAATATACCTTCCTGTTGGACCCTTAAAAAATTCCTGCTCTGCAATAGTGTATGATTTTGTAGTATCCACTACAAAATCGATAATGAATCCTAAAATAATGTTGTCTAGACAGAAATCAACTGCATGCATGAATTTGTTGTTGCATTTTTGTAGCTGCGCAATATTTTTAGGAGTCCATTCTACTAGTCTTATCCAGTTAGTTGGGTGAGTTTCCTTCAATATCAGTATCCACTCCTGCAACAAATTTGGAAATTCACAAAAAAATGTCTCATGAAGATCAGTAAATACATAACTCTCCAAATATTGGTGTGGTGTATACTTAGGGTTTCTATTGTCTTTATGTGCAAAATCGTTATCTTTTGTTGTTAGCCATTGTTTGATCTCCTTTTTAGTTGGGTTCCATGGTTTGAACATTCCCTTCTAATACTTCATTCTCTTCATTGTTATTCTCAACAAGTCCCTTCCAATATATTCTTTTGGGTTCCATCCCAACAACAAAACCATTTGTTGGACGTTCTAGGATAATCCAGGTTCTACTTTAGGTTTCCAACAAAATCCTGCAAACCATCGACCCTTATGGATACTAGAAGGAAACACTACACACAAAGTGCACAATGTAGTCTCACCCGAGATGGCTTATGGGTGACTATAGGACCCAGGTGTCTGCAATCATGGAAGGGAAACTTATGTGGGGATGAGGGACATTCTTTCTACCTAAAAAAATATTAGATCTATTATTGTATTGCATCAACACATCATTATATCTCAAATCTACCAATCATCAATTAGATACATTCATTAGGGTTTATTCTACAATAATTATCTTGTCATTCTACCATGCATTGCATTTTACTATTAGCAGATTAATTCATTCAGCATAGCTAAACAATCGCAAGAAGTAAGACAAACATTCCACATAGAGACAAAAACTTATCATGGTTCTCCCCCCCTGGGATACATCCACAAAGATCTGGATTTCTTGGCTCTTTTATTATTCTTCATCAAGGTTATAGTGTTGTGCACATTACATTTGAGGCTGGCAAGATCATACTAAGCTCCCCTCGATTACAATGCATATCTATGTCTTCTTGTCTCTATCTAATCATATCTTTATCCCTTCTCATACATGTCAGTATCACTAACTATCTCTTCGTTATCTCACAACACGTATTTATATTACAAAAGGGGTTGATTACCTATTACAAAAATGAACAAAACCCTAACCAAATAACCCTAGGTGGAGTAGGTTTTTCCACTTTCTAACTCCCTGATCGGGACTGGTCCAAAATCCAACTATTTTCCTCATTTGATCTGCATCTTTATTCCTTTCTTTGAATTTCATGGTTTCCTGGCACCACTTTTCCCTGTTTTCTGGTGTGTGCTCCTTCTCTGGTCCATTTCCTAACTGCCTTCATTAATTACTATGGTTTTCCCCAAAATGGCCTGCGCCAACATAGTCCCTTAAGGGAATCCTATTATTTTGTTTAGTATTGCGAATTAGAATTTTCCTCCAAAACTTCTTAGGATCAATATTAGAAAGATGTAAAAGCCACTCTTGCCTTTTATTTATATAGTACATTTTTTTTTCCTTTTAATTAGGGATTTTTACTTATTGATCTTATCGAGTTTTAAGGACTCATTAGAAGCATCCCCAATGGCTTTCCTAGCAATTTTACATTCTTTATCATACCAAGGGTTGGTTGTTCTATTATTCTTCTTACAAGACACCTTTAAAGTGAACTTGTTAATAGAAGTGGAAAGGATAGTTGTCAAATTATGATAT
>JZKD02S1961642.1:487781-503295 GCA_000966675.3 Picea glauca
AGCCATCTTATTAAGGATTTCCTTGGTGTATCCAATGTTATAGAAGCATGGTCTACACACCCTCGCCAACCCATGTTGTCAATCTCTAAACAACATGTTGATGACCTCCCGTCAACTAGTCAGGATATCGTTGGGAAGAAGAAAAGTAGAGTCAAGTTATCGTGTATGTTATGTGGAGGGATTCATCAAACTTACATTTTCCCTTGTATGGACGAAGCCTCAAAATTACTGGAAGACATGTTTGTTTCCCATCCTCAACTTTCGACTGCTTATCGTAGCCTTACTCTCAACCCACCTGTAGTTGATGGATTGATCAATACAGTCCATTTGTCGATCAATTTGGTTGATCAGGTAGTCAATCTGGTCACATCCTTTGTTGAAATAGTTGATAAAGTGGTCGATTTGATTTCATCCTCGGTCGATCCCACTCTCCCGTTAGAGAGTGCAACCCAAGCGGTCGATCCATTTCCACCTGTCGACCCCATTCTCCCCTTGGAGAATGAAACCCAAGTGTTCAATTTGATGTCATTATCAGTCGATCCTATTCTCCTGCTAGAGAGTAAACATGATGCTGCCCATGTTTTTCTCGTTGATACAAAATATATCATGCTAGGGGGAATTCCTCCTTCTCCCATGGAACCTCCTCCAAGTAATGAGGCCATCCTTTTTTATTGGGGTGCGCTAACTGGGCCTCATCTTCCCTCTCACTTTCCTTTCAAGATTACAGTACAAGTTTGTGGTCGGGACGTTCCTTAGATGCTGATAGACGAATGTTCATCCATTAGTATTTTGTCATCTATTGCTTGGAAAGATTTGGGTTATCCTCAACTTGTGTCGGTTACACAAAATCTCTTAGTTTTTAACAGAAGAACCAATCAACCTTTAGGGACCCTTCCTCAGTTTCCTATAACTTTGGGAGGGAAAACTGTCTTTATTGACATAATAGTAGTCCAAGACCCCTTAGATCTCGATTTAATGCTTGGGCGATATTATTTCTATGCCATGAAATCTATTGTGTCCACTCTTTTTCGTGTGATATATTTCCCTCACGATGGAAGAATTGTGACTATTGATCAACTTTCATTCGTTGGTCCTGACTCAATGACCTTCCTAAACGGTTCGTATATGTAGACAATATCACCCACCATAGGTCAATTATGTGGCGTTGTCTCCCATGACTTTAGTTGTTGATGAAGATGAGTCTCTCAATGTGAGCTCAGTCCCCTATGACCTAGATCCGATAGTTGACATGGTTATCTCTTTGACAGGGTATTTAGAGCTTGATATCTTTACTCCTGTCATGACCCTCAACATGGTGTCTTTCCAGAATGGTGTTCTTCCATCCAGTGAAGATCTCTTGAAAGCCATGATCGTGTTTTGTCCCTTGACATGGTGTCCTTCCAGAGCATTGTCCTCTTGGAAGACATGATCAAGAAGAGAGCTTTGAGAATGGTTTTATGATTTCAAGCTCGTTAAAAAATGAAACTAGCTACGAGGATAGTTTTTTCATCCCTGTGGAAACCTCATTAAAAAATGAAACAAAGGTTATGGGCATAGTTCTTCTCCCGTGTCAAGATCATTTAAAAATGAAACAGAGGTCTAGGGATTGAACCTAGATTCTCGAGCATAGTTCATATTCATGTGTCAATGTCATTAAAAAATGAAATAGATTTTTCCCCTTCTCTGTTTCAGTCAAGTCCTTCATCTACTATTTGAATCTTCATTTCATTCTCCTTTGTAGTCGGACGAAACGAAGCTTGGGGGGCAATTCTTACAGCCTCTAGACTTCATGTTCAAGTTAAGTCTCTAGCTTCTTAAGATAGGGGATAAGTACCAACCATCATTGGATTATGTGTTGGGAAGCCTCAAGCATAGTTTCCTCTGGTTCAAGCGTATGTAAAAATGAAACCAATTCCAAGCATAGTTTTGTTTAGTTTTAATCTTGTGAAAAAATAAAATCTATCCGAAGCATAGTTTTGTTTTGTTTTAAGGTTACATAAAAATGAAAACAATACCGAGCTTAGTATTTGTTCTTTCTTATGCTCATAAATCAATGAGAATGTAACCAAGTAAACGTTTATCACTTTTTCAAACTCGTAAAGGTTATACGAAAAATGAACCCTCTGGAGTTCCCTTTAAGCTCTTTTTAGACTCTCTAAACATGAAAATATTGTCGAGCGACCTTGTTGTTTTCACGCTTATAAAAGTATTTGAAGAAAACATCTAATAAGTGATAGATTATCACTTTTTTGGTCTCATCATATTAATCTACGAAAAATAACCTGATGGAGTTCTCTTTAAGTGTTTTTCAGACTCTCTAAAATTGAAAAACCCCTTGAGTTTTCTTTCTCTGGACTCATTAAACAAACATATAAATACCCATATGGGATCAAACCACTCCTTCTTAGGGTTCGTTAAACATACTCCAAGGGACTTGTCTGAAGGATGATCTTACATCAACAAGCATATGTTATCCTCCTCATGCTTCCGTAAAAATAAAGAGGTGCTCGCTAGAAATGGTTGGGGAAAAATAGGAAAGAATTGTGTCTCTGTATTTGTGTTAGTGGCAGTAATAGTCACTCTTGAACATGACACCCCCCTTCATAATTGTATCCAGGTTGGGAAATCCATTTGTCTCTCATCTGACCATCCACAAATTCATATGTTGGGTCATCCTTGAGTCAATGCTTCCAAGACCATTGTCGTGTCGTTCATATGTTCAAGAGATGTCCAACCTAAATGAGCCTTCTATTGAGTCGACCATTTGTAGTTATAAATCTTCTACCATGTCAGCCATCCCTGTGTTAGTTTCGAATCACTTCATACTTTGATCTACCTCAAATATTTTACATATTTCATGTCATTGATTGGGGGATACATCAAAGCCCTCCTGTTATGAGTCTTTTCTTGTCGAATTTAGAAAATTATCTGGGAACAAGACTTAGAAAATAATTAGTACCTTGGAACTTGAATGCCTTAATGGCAGGTTTCCTTTCTTTCAATAGTGGGTTTTCATTATTGACCCGTGATTGGAAGATTCCATTGAGTGTTCGACTTCAAATCATACATTCACATCCATTGGATTGTACTAGTGTACCTTGGGAGTCATTGACATTAATGGTGATTCCCCTCGCACTTGTTAACGATATTCATTAATGACCGGTAATCAAGTGGTTTCACCCATGTTCGACTTCAACACATATATTCATATGGTTAGATTCGTACTATAAAGTGGTGGAGATGAAGACCCTGGATATTTTTTAATAGATTCAAGTTGCGTTGGAGTATATTCATATTGTATTGTTGCATAGATTCACAGTGTATGTCTCGTGGCTGTGTTCAAATCTGAGTCTTTAACACATAGATCCACAATGTATTTTTGGTGGCTATGTTCAGATTTGAGTCATAATGGCATGGATCCATAGTGTATGTTTGGTGGCCATGACCTGTCTTACTTGACATGGATATTTTCATGTTCGCATTTATTCTTTGAGTCATTTGTATTCTGAGTATGGGAATTCCTACCTCAATGATGAATATATTATTGTACTGTATTTCCTTATTTGTTGGCAGGTTTCCGACTGACATGTTCCTTGTTCCCTACACACACTCGATAAAGTATTTCAGCTATCACTCTATTCTAACTTCATATTTTGGGGGGATCTACTTTACACATTATTTTTGTCACCCCTATGACCGTGAATGATGTAAACCTATCCTTTGTCTTGAGAAGGATCAATGGCCCGAATCCCTGAAGAAGAATGAAGATACATTTTCCCAAAGAGATGGAATTACACTTTTCCTTTGTCAAAAACCTTAGAAAAAGGTATCGTCACACCTTTCTTAGTGTTAAGGGTGTGACGATCTAGGATCATCCCAGGTTGCACCACAGTGTCTTGCGACATCATCACAGTTTTCTCAGTATTAAGAGTGTGATGATTTTCGTGCGAAGGAAAAAGAAAATCTTCTCGATTCTTCTAGAATAGAAGCTTCGAGGGTGAGTTGGCCTCCGATCGGTTTGGATATGAGTCACATCCTTGATCTCTTGGGATCATCCTAACCTCCTCACCCTATCTTTTTCATCTTATAAAAGGAGAAGAGTTCTCATGGGAAAATTTAGTTGGATTGAGTTGGCTAGCTTTTGGTGTGAGCTTGAGTAATTTTTGTAGCTTTGGGATTTTCTTTGTCAAGATAGATTGTTGGTATCAGAATCCTTGGAGCAAGAAGAGTATGGGAATCAAGGAATGGTTGGAAGGGAACTTACGAGATCAAGGAATTGGTTGTATTCTCCTCTTCATATCTTTAATACAGTGATATATTTATTTCCCATAAAGTTGGTCTTATTTTATAGTATGACTCCTTGATCACATACGTAGGTTTTGTTGAGTATACGTTGTTACTTTCAATTCGTTGGCTTGTGTATTTTTACAGGTTCAGCATCCCATAAGCCTTGGAATGGAGCGAGGATGACACTATAGAGGAAAAATGATGTTTAAAAGGTATACCATTTATCTCTTGTTAGTTAGTATGATTGACAATTAAAACTTAGGGAAATTTTTATATTCTATCTTATTTTGTTCTAGTTTCGGGGTGAAACTAGGGAGATTTGTTTGTGTCTGCACTTACCAATTTGTTCGATAAAACATAGGGGTATGAGATCAAAGGGAAGGAAAATTTGGTATGCAGGTTGAAGAGGATATTGTATGGCCTAAAGAAAGCTCCAAGGAAGTGGTATTTAAAGTTTGATAGTTTTATGACAAAAAAAGGTTTTAGTAGATGTCATTTTGATCATTGTGTTTATTTTAAAAGGCTAGAAAATGGTAGCTATATTATATTTATATTGTATGTAGATGGCATGCTTGTTCCAGGGTCTAATATGAAGGATATAAACGTTCTCAAGAAGAAATTAACTAATTCATTTGCGATGAAGGATTTTGGTGCTGCAAAGAAAATCTTTGGTATGAGAATAACAAGAGACAGGAAAAATCACATATTGAAATTGTCTTAGGGTGAGTACATAGAGAAGGTGTTGGAGAGGTTCAAAATGTAGAATTCAAACCAGTTAGTACACATTTGGCCAGCCATTTCAAATTAACCAAGAAAATTTGTCCCAAGACACAAGAGGAGATGGAATACATGTCCAGGGTCGCTTATTCATCAACAATTGGCAGCTTGATGTATGTGATGGTTTGCACAAGACCAAATATTTCACATGCAGTGGGATTTGTGAGTAGGTATATGAAAAATTCAGGTAAAGAACATTGGGAGGAAGTAAAGTGGATTCCCCTGTATTTGAGAGGTACTTCTACCCATGAATTATGTTTTGGAGGTTCAGACTGTGTTCTACAGGGATATGTTGATTCAGATATGGTAGGTGATAAAGATGAAGGAAGAGCACCACAGGGTATGTTTTTATTGTAGGTGGAACAATAGTAAGTTGGATTTTAAAACTACAAAATGTTGTTTCACTTTCAACAACAGAGGCATAGTATGTTGTTGCTACAGAGGCTAGTAAAGAGATGATTTGGTTATAGAGGTTTATGGAGGAATTGGGAAAGAAGAAGGAGAATAGCATATTTTACTGTGACAATGAGAGTTCCATTCATATTGAAAAGAGCTCATCCTTCCATTCGAAGAATAAGAATATAAAACTCAAGCACAATTCCATACGATCCATCTTGGAAGATAGACATTTGAAGTTGGAAAAGATACATACTAGCTAGAATCTTTCAGACATGTTAACAAAGAGAGTAACCAGGGAGAAACTGAGTTCCTGCTTAATTTCAGTTGGCCTTCAAGCATGAAGGTGAAGATGAGAAATTTTCCAAGTCCAAGGTGGAGTATAGTACAATGAGTACAACAACATTGGAGTTGTTGTGATCAGTGTCCAAGTGGGACATTGTTGGTTGTGGAGCTTGATTATCTTCCTGATTCACATGTTTGTTTTAGCTGTGCTTGGACCCCATTCCCTAATGGGGGGGTTTGGGGGGGATGGGGGGGGGGACTTCCCCCCAACAATTGTCACCAGGGGGGGTAGTGACAATTTTTATATCTCCCCCTGGTGGGGGATTCGGGGTAGCACCCCCGAAGCGAAATTTTTGGAAAAATTGCCTTGTAAAATATTGTAATTTCGCAGTCAATCTGGACCATTCATTATAAGGTCGCAAATCTGATGAATTTTTTTATTTTAGGGTTTTTACCCTAGAAGTAAACCATCTCTTATGAGGTAATTATATTGTGCCTATGTATTATTGTGAATATTGTATTCTAAGAGAGGAGGCTACACGATAAAGAAGAGGAAGTTATAGTGGGTGTGCTAGTTTGTATCCCTTCATTTTCCTGGATAATAAAAAGGAAGGACCTGGAAATTTCTTTGGTAGATGTAGCCCACAATGGGTGAACCACGTATATCTGTGTCTCTATTGTATTGTGTATCTTCTATGTTTTATTTCCACATTTGTTTTAATTTATTTCTCTACGATCCTATTTTTATTACAACCATGCATTGCATTCACTTGCCTTACCATGCCATGCATTTCCTTACCTTTTCATGCCATGCCATGCCTTTCCTTTGTTGGGCCCTTCATTTTTGGTTTGATGTTGCACAAGTAGGACTATAGTCCCAATTTTGGTCAAACACAAGTTGTGCAAGCTACAAAAGAGTTGGACAGTGGAAAAAGAAAAGAAACAAAAAATGGTTGCGAAAAGGGACAATGCAACGCCAACAAGGGAAAAGCAGTTACAACATAACAAGAACAAGAAAGCACACAGAGCCCAAAGCTAGAAGATCCCACTTAGCCTATATATGAGATGCATATTATTGTAAAAGGGTTGGTTGTTATTGTTGGGTATGGTTGGGTGTAGTTGCTTGTTTGCAGGTTTTTGTCATAGATGGTATCGAGTGCACACACAGATAAAAGGTTATGTGATTGTAATTTGTATACATTTTTTGGGGAAAAGGGTAGATAGATCTCTGTGACATGATTCTAGAGAAAGAAGCTTGTAACAGAGTACCGATTTGTAGCTCTGAGATTGTATCCGAGAAACTCTACTGATAATATATATGGAAGGACCTAAAATTTTAAAATTACAGTGTCATTCTATGTGTGTGCTTATGAATTGTCTCCTTACAGTACTTCTTTATTCTTGATAAGATCAATATTTTGTCTCTGTTTACAAATTCTTTCACAACTTGAGTGTCATTATTTCTAGTTATGAACAAGCTCAGATCAGTTCTATGGTTAATCTATATTGCGCAAGATCATGGTGAATCTTGAAGGTTCTGGAAACCCACCTAAGTATTCTCCTTTCCCTTCCCTATATTCTTGTATTGGTTTCTCTTCGGGTGAGAATTATTCTCTTCAGAGGAGATTAAAATGACAGTGCTCTAGACTACTCGGTGCCTTTTGTTGGTAAACTGAGAAGGACCCTGGTCTGATGGATTTTGCGCCAACAAAATGGTTTCATTGTTGGAACCTAGGTTAAGAGGGAACCTGTAGGGAGAATTCTTCTGCGGATTCACATATCTAATATTAAATAGTGGTGGGAGAGAAATTGTGACTCCTTATATGGAAAGAAGCAGAGTTGAGAGGAAAATCTGTGAAAGATACACGGGAGGTAGTCTTTTACTCAGAAAGATCGAGTGACCAGTATGAGATATTCTGGGTTAAGTTCCCGGAAGAAATTTTTGACTGGATATATAGGCTCCAAGAAGCTCCGAAATTCCAAGAATGAGTCAAGAAGACCTGTGCTTGGGATACAAAAAATATTGCAGCACTTCATTGGTTGGATCGTCCAGTAATGCGAGAAATCAATTTCTGGGTCAATTCAACATTGGAAGGATACATCATCAAGTTTACAACTGAGAATCACCAATTGTCTTCATGGGAAAAAGTGGATTTCAAGAAATATGCAAGGGGAAGACTGTTGAGAGAAATCCCCCTATGGATAAAGGTTTTCTTGATGGAAGAGGGGATGCTGACTATGTCCCCGACTTAGATGGTAGCGTAAAAACCCTCTCTTGGGGTGGGGTGTGTTTGGGGCGGAGTCATGGCTTGAGAGAGGGAAGAGGGTTCTTTGAAAAACAGGGGAGAAATAAGATATGGACTCAAGAGATGAGCGAGCCTTGAAAAGAGCCTCCATAGTTGATAAGTGGTGGTGCTGTAAGATAAAGAAAGTAGTAAAACAGTCCAAGAAGTAGAGGAAGAACAGATGGAAGAGTTGTGAAATATGAGAAGATAGGAAAGAATGGAGAGTCAAAGATTAAGTGAGAGAGAAGCGCAGAGAGAAAGAAGTCCCCAAGAGGGTGGACAAGGAGAAGAAGGTGTATAAGCAAGGGAAAAGGAAGCCAACATGGATATTGAAGAAGAGATAGAAGATTCAACCCTAATGTCAGAAAAGATCGGGAATTCGACTGAAGAGACCGCTCCAGAGGACAAGAACGAGACCCATCATATCAAAGAAACTTGTCCTGAAGCCAATGGCACCAACCCCGAATCGCCCATACCCAAAGTGTCTTCTATACAAGTGGTAAATTCTATACTACCTTCTTATGCTATTTCTATTCCATTACAGTCAGTCAGTCAGCCACAACCGGGAAGTGGGAATATTGGGAGGATATTGGGAGTCCCTGGTAGATCACAATCATGACCGTTAGGTTTTATTTTGGTTGGAGAAGTAAGATCAACAATGGATGGTAATGTGGGAGGTTGGATTTATCGATACCCATAATTCTGGAGTAAGGAGACGAGGATGTTGAGAAACATTGGTTCTTATGCGAAGCAATCTGAAGGTCGAGAGGTGCTCTGGATGCGAATAAATTGGTTGAGTTCCATACTACTTTGAGAGGTCATGCTCTCAAATGGTACATGAAGGCCATTGAGCTAGGAGTATAGGGAGTGCAAGGTCAAGAGTTTACACTTGAAAAGGTATGGATAAAGTTCATAGCGGAGTTTAAGATACCTCAGTCAGAACGAAAAGCTCTATCTGAGTTGTGCAAAATTCAACAAAGGGAAGGTGAATCAGCCTGGGAATATAGCCAGAAGTTTAAAGATGATATAGGGAGGTTTTCACATCTGATCCTTGAAGAACATCAAAGATAATGGTATATCCAGGGATTGCTACCTTTGACATGGATTACGTTAACACAACAATGGATAACCACTTTGATAGATGCCTTGGAACAATCAATGAATATTAAATCCATGAAAGGATATCCGGGGAGCCTAAGAGTGACCAGACCCTCAGCAGATGCAAATTTGGTGCAACTACAAGGGAAAATATCAACGCTTATGGAGAAGATTCAAGAATTGACGATACCCATACCATGATGATTGCAAGTCTGGTGTACTGGATGTTATGCAGAAGGACATCTGGTGAACGAATTTCCACGGATGAGGGGAATGGGATCTCCTGAGAGTCCAATGGGACCCTCACCAGGACCCACCGGAAGAGTTGCACAAGTATCCACAAATTTACCATTCCATACCCCAATGCCATATCATGCTTTTCCAGGTAATAAAGCAACGCCATCAATTGTGTATTTCTATATTTGTGGAATCCATGGGAATGGGCCAAGACAATGCCCGAATATTTAGAAGTATTCAAAAGTACTGAATAATATGCATTGTGAGTTTTGTGCATCTACCACACATGCTACAAATCAGTGTAGAGCGTTGGATGAACTTGCAGACAGATTGGATCGAACATCATTCAAGGTGAATGAAACCCCTCAGGGACTGGGAAGAGATTGAGGAGGTGGAGCTAGAGGAGATTTCATAGGAGGAAGGACTAGGGGAAGAGGACCAAGTATATGCTACAATTATGATGATCAAGGCCACATGGCTAGAGATTGTCCTCATCCAAGGTGACCATGGTGTTATCACTGCAGAAACAATGGGCGTGCAACTGAAGACTGCCCATAACTAATTGCAAAATGGGAAGATCAAGTACGTCAACCAAAAACTAACCTCATCAGTTCAGAGATAAAGAGAGTTATTAGAGGACAATTTTCCAACCTTAATATCGTTACTCGAGGAGGGGAAAATTTTGGTGCAGATGTTGATAATTTACCTTAGATATAGAAAGAGGCACCTAAGGAGGACAGGTATGATCCCCTAAAACATAAACTATTTTTTAAAAATTCCATAGAAGTATTTCAGTTCAACCCTGAGATGCAAGAGAAACCCCCTCAGCCTATTGTTAACCCTAACATCGCGCAAGTCCCTGCTTCACCTCCTGCACCCAGAAACCCTATAGTCCCGATGAGACAACCAGAGCAGTCACAAAATGTAGTTGACCTTTGGTTTCAGTTATTTTATGATATTCTCGAGAATGACTAGTTGACAGAAAAGTTGCGCAATGCACTATACCTAGTCCTAGGAACTGAAGAATCTCTAGAAATGAGAATAAGGACTAATCTTCCTAAGAAGAATACTCAGAGAGTACAAAGAAGGAAAGTACGAACTAGAAAAGAGTTTAGATTAGAATCCCAACTACATGAGTTTGAGATTAATGATGTCATGTTAGATCTAGGATCTGATGTTAATATACTTCCTAAAAATACTTGGGAAGCATTAGGAAAATCCCAGTTGACATATTCCCCAATCCAGCTAATAATGGACAACTAATTTTTTATTTTTCCAATAGGAAGACTGGAGAATGTGGAAATAGATGTTGCGAGAGTGAAGACTGTAGCTGATTTTAAGGTGATCGAAATCATGGGGGATAAGGACCCTTATCCCACACTAATTGGTATTGATTGGGCTTATGAAAACTATGTGGTGATTGACCTAAACAAATACACGATGAAATTTGAGGCAGACAAAATAAAATTTGTTCAACCCTTGGATCCATATGTAGGCCCTCAATACACGGAGCCAACAGAGAACAATATGGAGGGAGAAGACTTGGATCAGTGGTACACTGTAATAGTAGGAATGAGAAAAGACTACATAAATCCTACTGTTGATGGATCAGTAATTTAGAGGAGCATACAATTAGTGGACGAAGATTCAGAACTAGCATTTGACAGTTGGCAGCAAGGTTCATATAAAATATTTTCAAGAAGATGCGCAATTGTCAGAGAAACTAGATGGATTGGAACTAAGGTCAAAGAACACTTGATATATGATGGTACCTTAGAACTTGATAGTTTTCTGGTCAGCATGGAATAGAATATAGAAGAGGATCAAAGGATCTCAGTGTTGGATTTATCCCTCCAGGACACCCATGTCAGATGGTGGACTAATCACAAAGCCCTAGTTGAGAACTGGGATGATGTGAAGCAAGCTATTCGATATAGATTTCAAGATAAGGAGCATCTAGAATAAAAGATGCAGATGAATTTCCAAGTTGTGCAACTGTTCAATGGATAGTCTGATCCTAAATAACATATTGAATAATGTGTGAGACAGTGGCAAGTTGCGGAAATACCACCTCGCTGGTGGTTTCAAGTATTTCCCCATTCACTAGGTCCAATTCTGAAATCTTGGTACACACATGAAGAAACCATAAGAAAGACCAGCCACTGGAAAACATTTGTAGATCAATTTTGCAAGGACTTCTTGTTTACAATTAAGTGCCCTGAGCTTAAAGTAGTCCTGCAAAGAATTAAAGAATTCGTTTTTACAGATACTGGTGAACGGAAATCAGACCTAGTGGTATGTGCAAAGCATAGCCAAGAAATTAAATCTAACCTTCACCTAAACTTGAACAAGAGACCTATAGAATTCCATAAGATTGAGAAGGATTTGGAAAACCGAATGATTTAGAAGAATTGAGAAACTTAGCCATTAAGGAAATAGAAGGAAGCATAGAAATACAAAACATTATACCCAACCAAACTTATGGTTCTTATAATTATCCATTAAAGTTGTGCAAAGTCGATATAGGGACCACAAAACAACCTAAGATAGCTATGGTAGGATATTAATGGGATGATCAAACTAGCCAATTAATACATAGCCTATTGCGAGAGTATGAGGACTTGTTACCAAAGGCATTTCCAGAGCTAAAAGGGATTAAAGGAGATATGGGAGAGATGAAAATTGAACTAAAACCAGGATCAAAGCGTGTAAGGAATATACGATATCGCCTTAACCCCAAAGTGAAAGAGAAGGTTAAGAGGGAAATAGACAAGATGCTGGAAGCTGGACTCATTTTTGCAGTGGGAGAAGAAGAATGGGTTCGACCAATAGTCATCCAGAGAAAGAAAGGCACATAGGACATTAGGGTCTATGTAGACTACAAAAGCCTTAATTCTTCATGTGTGCATGACCCTTTCCCAACATCTTTTACTGTTGAGGTGATAAAACAAGTTGTGGCGAAAGAATATTACTCATTTATAGATGGATTTTCTAGGTATCACTAAGTAAGGATTACTTAAGAAGACAAAAATAGAACCACATTCATAACATAATGGGGGTCATTTTCATATAATGTGATTCCCTTCGGCCTAAAGAACGCCCATGAATTTTTTTCTCGGATTGTAATAACAACTTTCCGAGAATTCATCCACAAGTTTATAGAATTTTATATGGATGATTGGATGATATAAATTCTGCTGAAGGAACATGTAGCACTATTATGTTTGATGTTTGACAGATCTAGATAATTGCAGATATAGTTAAACCTCATAAAGTGTATCTTATGTGTGCCACATGGAAATTTGTTAGGCCACATAGTATTTAGAGAAGGAGTACCGGTAGACCCAACCAAAGTTGCAGTTATTGTGAACATGCCTCCACCTACGAGCGCTAAGCAATTGTGCTCCATGCTGGGGAACACATGGTAACATGGTATTATTGTAGGTTTATCAGAAGATATGCAAACATTACTACACCTCTAGAAAAGTTACTAAAGAAATACGAAGTGGTCCAGTGGAATCCAGAGTGTGATAAAGCATTCGATATCCTGAAGGAAAATCTTAGCACAACACCTATTATGATATTCCAGAACTAGGAAAACGAATTTCATGTGAACGTAGACACATCAGCTATTTCCCTGGGATCCATCTTAGCGCAACCAAGATATGGAGCCATGGATCATCCTATCTATTTTGCTATCAGGAAGTTGTTGCAAGTTGAGCGCAACTATACAACCACATAAAGGTTTGGATTAGCTATGATTTACGCTCTACATAGGTTTAGACATTATTTGTTAGGATCTCATTTTAAGTTGTTTACTGATCATTCTGCATTAAAATATCTAGTTAACAAACCTGTTCTGGAAGGAATAATTTGTCGATGGTTGTTACAGTTTTAGGAATTTTCATTTGAAGTGATCATTAAACCTGGAAGATGAAATGTAGGACCCGATCACTTGTCTAGATTAGAGTCAGGAAAAAGTGGCAGAGTAGTTGATGATCAAATCCAAGATGTAGACCTGTTCTGGGTTGAGGCCATACAAGTATACATGGAAGACATAACAGTATTCTTAAGTACATGATCCTGCCCAGAAATGTACTCTGCAACTCAGAAACGTCATATGGTTCTTAGAGAAACGGACTATCAATTGATTATGGAGAAATTGTATGGGCCTAGATAATATCCTTAGGGGATGTGTCTTAGATCATAAAATACAAGACATACTGTGGGAGTGACACAGTGGAGTTGTGGGGGGTCATGTTGGAGGAAAGGCCACTGTGCAGAAAGTCCTCCAAGCTGGAATATGGTGGTGTTGGATTAATGACAGGGGGGGTGAATCATTAATAGAGCAATTCAATCCTTTTTAACCACAATATGCAAGTGTTATATCAATGTCATCATGTATTAGCCAATCGAAATATTCTAAAATTTAAAAGAGTTGCATGTCTTAAAAAAATTTTTATTATATAATTTGGAGATAGTCACATTTTTTTAATAATATATTGTGTATACTCTACACGTAATCTTTGCCCCCACTGCCCAAAATTCAAAATTGTCTTGGTTATCGAGCATTGAATTAATGTTCTATCCCATTATCCAATAATTATAATAAATGAAGGAAATATTTTATTGAATAAATATTAATGCATTTACAGACTCCACATTACAAAGATTATTTGGCGCATTTTAATGCATTGAGGCCAGCTGGGATGGAAGTAAAATACCTATATGCGCTTGTTCAGAGGTTCATAGGTTGTAGAAAGGTGCACTGAAGGAGCATAATTTACCAGCTAGAAATCCACACTCTGTTGTTGAGATGAGGAAGATTTATTGTCACTACCATACGGGTCGAGGGTTACTATAGTCCTTGTAGATGTTGCTTGAGGGTTTGGTGGGGTTTTTTCATCTTTGAAAGGAGGTCTGAGGTGTCATTCCATCCCTAGAAACCCTTGTGAGGAGGGTTGAACCTTGCAATTGCTTTCTGGAGAAGGGTCGAACCCTAGATCTGTCAGCATAGTGCAAACCAAGGACAAAGGGGAGCTGACAGAAGAACAATGAGGGCATTCTGGAAGACTGGAGTTTTTCCAGGAGTCCTTTAAGCATAGGTTCATTTGTTTATTGTTGTGGTAGATACTAGGGTTAACTATGGTGTATTTCTGTTACAAACTGCTTCTATAATAACAAAAAAATTGCGGGTAAGTGGATTGTGGGTAATTGGATTATGTGACCAAATTCGGCCATAGTTACCAAATTTGGCTGAATCGATGAATTAAATTTGAAAATTTGCCAATTTGGTTGATTCGGCCAAATTGTTTTCCCCCCGAAAATCCTAGCATTGTGTTTGATTATCATGTGTTCGTCTCTTCCTTTGTTGTGTTTTGTGGATGCTTTTCCTTATTTGGATCTCATGTTAGCCATTTTTCTTGAACACATCAAGGATATGTTTTATTACTTAGTCCAAGTGTTCTTCATTGGAAACATTAAAAACTTGAGTTGCAATAGTAATGATTATGCCAATCTTCTGTGTAGGATGATAGTGAGAGTTATCATTGAGATATCTATTAGTATGTGTCTTCTTTAGATAAAATTGATGGGACATAGAGATATCATATTTTTTAGAAGCCAAGACATCTAGAAAAAGGTAGTCGACCATTTTCTGTTGTTTCCAATTAAAATTGATGTATTCAGATTGGTTGTTGGGATGGTTCAAGAATTCATACTACTTATCTCTTCCATGTGGCCAAATTGTGTTGGTGTCATCAACATATCTCTTCCAAACTTTTGTTTTCAGGGGAGGAGTATTGATAGAAATTATTTCAAAATTATCCATGTATATGTTGACAACAATAGGGGATAAAGGCGATCCCATGGACACACCTTCGAATTGTTCATAGACATCACCATAGAAATTGAAATATTTCGATTTTATACATATTTGTACAAGGCCTATCAACTCAATATCGATAACATTTTTTAGAAACTTCAATAGCTTCATCTACAAGACCTTTGTGATCAAAGAAACTACATCAAAACACACCTTGATATCATGCTCTTCCATCTTCAGATATTTGATGTTATCATCAAAATATGTTGATTCCTTAATAAATGAAGAAGTATGTCCAACTAGAGGAGTGAGATTTTTTTTCAAC
>JZKD02S1961642.1:503580-540613 GCA_000966675.3 Picea glauca
TATTGATATGTTTCTCTGTAGATATTTTAAAATCCTTTTCCTCCTTGGCAATGGGGATAGCTTCAAATATATTTCATATTTGAATACCCAACATGCTAGAGAGATTTAGATAAAGAATTAGTAGCTGTCTAGAAATATAGTCCAAACTATACCACATAAGAAAGGATTTAGATTTTGTTCTAGTGTTCTTGAATATTTCCAAATTTATTTGATTATGAAAGTGGTGTTTTATCCATGCAATTTTAGGAATGATATTGTTTTCACGACATCACTTAAGAAAGGTTAGGTCCACCATTCTTCAAGTCCTTCTCAATTACATTTTTTCAAGCAGGTGAGTCTCTACTATTATTTCCCTTCCATGGAGGGAATTAATAATGTTGTTCATAGGTAAATTACAAGAGTTTTGGAAAACCTACATCCCTATTATTTATTCCAACATTTCTATCCTTTGCTACAAGGCCCATCATCAGAGAGAAACCAACAAATAATACATTTGGTGTGGTTGAAGATGAGATAGTGAACCATGTGATATAAATAAAAAAAATTACTTTTATTAACTAACCCAAAACCCTAGGGAATGGAGATCTCAAAGACAAACCATAACAAAAGGATTAACCAATGAAGAGGGTTAAGGAATAAAAACAAAAAAATAAACAACATTAATTAAATAAGAAAAAATTGGGGCTTTATTTTGCAGATGACAAGTTTCTAAGTGTTATGATAGTTTCCAACTGTCATCTCTATTTAAGGTGTTACAGAGTTTTTCAATTTCAACTGATTCTATTATTCAATGTTTGATTATGTTATCAACTTTGGAAACACCATTTGTTCCTTCATTGTGAATATAGTGCATAATGTTTGATGACTCTTTTGTAAGAGCTGATCTTTGGACATGATTATGATTGAGATCTGTATAATTCTCCTTTAACCTAACATGAAATGAGAATCTAGTTTATCCAATCTAGTTTTTCCAAAGCCCTAAAACCCCAGGGATATTACACATGTTTACTAGGGTGTCCATCCAAAAATGTGGAAAACCATCCCTAGGTTTCATTGCAGTAATTGGTTTCAATCCCCGTGGATTAGGTGCACTAGTTTAGACAAACATATTTATTGAACTTACTTGAGTTTTTCCTATAACTCCGCTAGTATTATAGGGCGTCCTTTAATACTCCTCCAAGAGGTTATGAGTTCAAACTCACAAATAGCTATCCTGAGATGCTTTTTGTATAGTAAAGTCATTAAAGTTATTGGGCTCCAATGCAATAGAAAGGAGCAAGCTAATCATGGAGCATTGTTCCCTTCTAGGAAATCCTTTGTCATCATGTCAGCTCTTAGTGTGTTACCTTTTTAAGACGCACAATTACATTTTCTCTCATCTTGGTCTCTTGAAATACTACATTCATGCATGCTTTACGACCACTTGTACCATCGACGAAAATAGGGAATGGTCTAGGTAGTGGAAAAGAAGTATCTCGAGGCAAAGGATTTGGTGCAATTAGAACAAATGAGGAACTATTTGCCATAAATTATGTAACATTCACTCCATTTGATTCCAATTTGGTCCTACAAGATAATCCCATTAGGCCTGACACAACAAAACTCCTTTAAATATTTTTTCCCCCTCAACAGTAATTTCTATCATTTCTCTTGTTGCTAAGATAAATAAGTAGATTTGGCCAATGAATGTGCCTACTATCACAAACTCATCATTGCTTCCAAATAGAAGTATGAAAAAATGACTTTTAGGAGAATCTCAAGGCTTTGTTGACCCTGCTGACATAAAAAAACACCTATGTCATATCTAAATATTATAGATTGTGGTTTTATAACTTATTTCCAGCGAGTTTCAAGCCCTATCCTACCTTTTTAAATCCCTATTTCATTCGTATCCTACCTATTGTTTTCTAATTCAATCCCTATCGCTACTCCCTCTCTAATCAATTTATGAAATTATTGTTTCTTATTGTTGTTTCCAGTTATAAGGATGTTAGGATTTTTTGGGTAGTGTTTGTTGATTACAGAGGTCTTGTAGCTCCTATTTTTGGATTACGTATTCCAGCCTAACCTTTCTAAAATCCCCAAGAAACAAACCTAAAAGATAGAGGGATTAACGATCCTTGTTGTTGTGTTCACTGCAAAGAAAATGATGAATCTCTCTCACTCATTACTTCCACTTGTTCAGGAGGTATAGGACGCTACTTCATTTATAAGGAGATTTCATTTTTCTTCTATGATGGTTCTCATTGTGGAATAACCTTTGATGCTCGAGCATATTTATACATTAATGGATGTAAGGGGAAAGGAGTCTTGAGAAGTGTTTTGAATTTGTTACTTAAAAGTTTTATGTTGAAGGTGGATTCATAAGAATAAAACATCTTTTCAAGAGTTGATTTCAATGTTTAAAGAAATGTATCAAGAATGAATATCATGATACTACAGAGTAAGAAACTATCCTTCTTGTTCAATTATGTTGTTTACATTGTTGTTCAGTGTAGCATTGATATACTCTTGTTTAATTCAGTTGTTGATGATTTTATTTGATTCACATACAACAATCCCATAAAAGGAAATATAGGAATTCCATTTTAGTTAATTTGAAATGTTGTTGAATTGAATTTCTTGTTAACTTTTTCCTATGGATACTTGGTTTTTTTCTTACAGTGAAATGGGCACTCGTAGATCTTCAAGAAAGATGGAAACTATTATAGTTGAGAATGAAAAGGATGAAATGGGTAAGTGGATCATATCTCGGATCACATCTGAGAATGTCGACATTAAAAGAGTTTGATAAAAGTACCAGTCCCACCGACTTTCCTACTGGAGTGGTTCCTTAAGTCTTTGGTACCCCAATTATCCATTGACGTTGCAATGTCGGGAGTGTTTTCTGAGGAAGAGGCGATAATGATATCTCAACAACTTGAACTGATATACTCTCAATCTGGTTTACTCTATGAAGTTTTTCCAGATGCGCCAAAGTGAATCCTTGACAAGGCCAGATAGAAGTCTGGACCACATGTCGATGGTATAGTTGGTTCAGCACAAGCAAAGCCCATTGAGTAGCTATCAAATCAATTGCAACAATTTTCGATACAATAGACAGCGGCCAACCAAACCTCTATTTCGGATGCCCCCCCTACTCAAACGTCAGAGGTACACAAACCTAAAGGCCAACCAACAGCCTAAAGGGAAGAAAAAACAACGAAACAAGAAGAGTAAGGGGGATAAGAAACCACCAACAATGTTGGTGGGGGAAACACAAGGAAAATAAAGTCGAAGTATCCATGTAACCTTTGCAAAAGAAACCATCCGACCCACTTGTGCCCTCATCTTGTGGAGGCCTAGAATTTATTAGCGTAGTAACAACCTGTTGTGTTAACGAACCCATTTCCACATGGGAAAAAATTGACTCAAGCTTCTACGAGCGCAGATGGGGGCAGCCAGGGACCCTCTCTATCTTCTATTAATCCCTCGACCGTGAACATTTATATGTTGAAAGGTGATGCTCACATAGCAACTAGGGCACACAACTACAGTATGCCAAACACTGCTGAAAAGGGTAAAGAAGATGAAAAACTGTCAGTTCCTCTCCAGATTGAGAAGACGATGGGTGAAACAATGACACATATCCTGAAAGGGGTGTTCAAGAAAGCTTCACATAATACAAATGTGAAGGCCACCCAAAACTACTCCGTGGTGGAGGATTTGTCACAAACACCTTGCGTGATGTCCCCTTTGGAGGTCCTCCAGAGCTTCCCTTCACAGAGAAAGGATTTGTTAGCTGCCTTAGGATCTGCTGAGACATATAATACAAGAATGATCATGCTTGATATGACCAACTTGAAACCTCATCTCCCATACCATGTTTTGTTTCATATAGTAGTGGCTCACCCCACAAAATATTTTACCTGGAATATTTTCCACACGGTGGTTGATGAGGGTGCCTCGACTTGCATGATGTCGTTGGCGTGTTGGAAGGCCATTGGCCAACCTTTTTTGTCTTTGTGACCTACTCTGCTTACTGCTTTTGACGTTCATTCTTTCAGACCACATGGAATCACCCATTCTTTCCCTGTGCAGTTAGGAGGAAAGACCATGTTCGTCAAAGTTGAAGTGGTCGATGTGCCTCTTGACTACAACCTGTTGTTAGGAAGGAGTTGTACATATGCAATGCATGCAGTGGTTGACACAATTTTTTGGGTCTTGTTTTTTCCACATGAGGGTCGAATCTTAACCATTGATCAATTGTCTTTCTGCAGTCCTGACCCTTCATCCAAAGAATCCACAGTCCCGATGACTGATAAACCTCAGCCCGAAATCGTCAACATGGGGGTTATTTTGTGCCCACCTTTTATAGGTACTTTCGATTACCCGCCTCCTTCCAGCGATGCCAAGCTCATATCGGTTGTTCCCGATGAGCCTAGGGATGAAATCTTCAAGTTTCTTCGTTCCGTACAACTTACTTTAATGATCCGTGAATTATTCCTTCCCCATTGGCCATGATGGAAGGGAGAAGGCTTCTTGGCATGTCCATGCCCTTGTCCATGGTAGAATTTGTGTACATTATTGTCCAACAAGATTCAACCGACCCCAATCCGACTCCCACACAGGAGTTAGATCCAGTTCTAAAGCCTATCTGGGCTAAAGGTTCCCTCACCACTACTGATTATTTAGACTTTTTCTTTCCCTCTAATGAGGCAATTATAGAGGCATTGACTGGTCCGAACAGACCCTGGGATGATCTCCATCATAGATCTTATTTCCTCCCAGATTTAAGAAGAATAGAGGTAGGAGAATTCATGTTGACTATGATTGGAGATAGGCCTTGTCCTATTAATCCTATGGCTACGCACACATTTTATGTCGAGGGTAATATGTAAACCATCACTGAAATGATACCTATTGACATCTCCAGAACCCCTAGCGTCGTGGAGAATGTCTTCATCGGAGTGGACTGATCCCTTGAGGAGATTCAAATATACACAGATTTATTTAAATAATTTCGTGACATTTTTACTGGTCTTACGAGGAAATTTTAGGCATCGATCCAAGAATTGTCGAACATGAACTAACGACTTATCCTGACGCCAAGCCGGTCCGACACAAGCTTCGTCCGGTTAATTCTTAGAAAGCAACATCTATTAAGGCTGAAGTAGAGAAACTTCTCAAAGCCGGTTTCATCTACCTCGTTCAGTTGACTCAATGGGTGTCAAATATCGTTCCAGTCAACAAAAATCAAGGAACGATTCGTGTGTGTATGGACTTTCGTGATTTGAACAAGGCCTGTCCAAAGGATAATTTCCCCACCCCATTCATTGATCAGATTATCTATGAATGCGCAAGCTCTAAGGTCTTTTCTTTCATGGATGGTTTTTCGGGATACAACCTGATACAAATTAATCCCAAAGACCAACATAAAACAACTTTTATCTGTCCGTGGGGCACATTTGCTTATCGTAGGATGCCTTTTGGCCTAAAGAATGTTGGAGCCACTTTTAAGTGGGACATGTCTTTTTCTTTCCATGAAATTAGACATATAATTGAGGCTTATCTTGATGATTTACCATCACGATCTCGTAAGAGAGTTGACCATCCCACACACCTCCGACTAATCTTTGAGCGATGTTGCTACTATCAGATTCGCTTGAATCCAAACAAATGCAGTTTTTGCATGACGTCGGCTCGTCTTCTAGGTTTCATAGTTTCAACAACAGGGATCATGGTCGATCTTCTGAAGATTGAGATGATAGTACATTTTCCTCCCCTGTGCAGAGTCCCTGAGCTTCAAAGCTTACAGGGTAAAGCGAACTTTCTTCGACATTTTATCACAAACTATGCCGAAATCACTAAAGGGTTCATGTGTTTACTGAAGAAGGGAGTCCCTTTCCATTAGGAAGAAGCCTCTCAGTGCTCTTTCAAAGTGTTGAAATGTGCCCTTACGTCTACCCCTCTGCTCCGGCCTCCCAATTATAATAAATATTTATTATTGTATTTGGCCACTGAAGAGTCGACCATTGGTATGGTCTTGGTTCAAGAGGATGAACTGCTCGAATAGAATGTGATTTATTACCTGAGTCGAGGCCCAGTTGGACCATAACTCAACTACTCTCATGTTGAGAAGATTGCGTTGGCAGTAGTGCATGCTGTCCAACATTTCCATCATTATATTCTGCTTCGAAAGACCACTGTCGTTCCTGTTGTGAATCCATTTCACTATATGTTGACATGACGCATCATCAACAAAAAGATCAGTAGATGGATCATTATCTTCCAGGAATTTGACTTGGATTTTGTTTCCGCAAAATCCAAAAAGGCATTGGTCTTTGCGGAACTTATCTCAGAACTTCCAGTCCAATCAGGTGATGTTATGCCCGAGGAATCACCGATTAAAGGATATCGTTTTCTGATTTCATCTTCGGACCCTTGGTATGGAGATATGCTAGTCTATATCTAGACTTTGAAGTGCCCCACCTCTGCTCCACGTGATGAGTGTCGACGTATACTCCATCAGGAAAAAAACTATCTCATACTCGATGACACTTTGTATCATCAAGGTGTAGATTGCATCCTCCACTGGTGTCTCACTCATGAAGAAGTGAAAATCATTTTTAATGACTGCCACACCGAAGCATGTGGGTTCATTTGTATGGGTTGGAAACAGCCCAAAAGATTCTACGAGCCGGTTAATTTTGACGGACGTTAATCAAGGATTGCGTTGAATCAATCGAGAAGTGCCACCCATGTCAGATCTTCTCTCGGAAGATGAGGGCACACCCCGCTCCCATGTTTCTCATCATTACAGTTGGTCCCTTCACCAAGTGGGGGATTGATTATACTACATTCCACCTGGCTTCAGCTAGGGGGCATCGTTATATCATCGTATCAGAAGAATACTTCACAAAGTGGGTCAAAGCTATGACAACGTTCAATAATGATGGTGAGACAATAACTCTCTTTATTTTCAATCAGATAATAGCAAGGTTCGACATCCCGAAGGATATTTTCACTGACCATGGTAGTCACCTTCAGAACAAAATGATGTCTGAGTTAACATCAAAGCTTGGGTTGAGGCAAGAGAATTCATCACCCTAATACCCACAAGAGAATGGTCAGGTGCAGGCTGTGAATAAGTCCCTCAAGAATATTCTACAACGAACAATCAATTCTGCCAAGTCAAATTGGCATTTTATGTTGTACTCGGTGTTATTGTCCTACCAAACATCTGTAAAGACTGCCACCGGTTTCTCACCTTTTCAACTTTTTTACGGGTTGGAAGCAGTACAGTTATTTCTAGACACTTCAACTCTTGAGGAACACTTATTATATCTCGAGTAGATCGATGAGAAACGCCATGATGTTGCCTTGGCCAACGAGGCTCACAAGCAACAAGTCAAGTGTCAATATGATTGGTTCATCCATCCTCAGATTTTATCCAAAGGCGACCTTGTCCTAGTCTAGGACCAAGATAAGGATCCCCTGGGGGCAACCAAGTTCAAACACATGTGGTTCAAACCTTTGATCGTGAAGGAGGTATTAAAGAAGGGTGCTTATCGTCTAGTTGAATTTGAGGGAAATGCTTTGGCGGAGGCTAGAAATGGGCTCTACCTCAAGAAGTATTACTCATAGGCGGGTCTCCTTGGGTGACTTCTTGTACATATGTATAGTTCTTATACAGTTAGTTTTTGTCTTTTTATTTTATAGACATGTTGTTATTTATGTCGTCTTTTTTCACTGTGGTAGATGTCAAGTGAATCATAGGTGTTCGTTGGGTTTGTGGATGACACTAGCTGACACACTCGAAGGCTTTCTTCTGCAGCTTGGGGGATATTCACACCTCAAGGCCAATGGCTATCTTCTAGAGGTATCTGTTTAGGTGACGCCACAAACAATGTCACCAAATACAACACAGTAATATAGTTTCTTCATGACACTTTGTCGCATGGTATCTCTCACCTCCAGGTCTACTTAGATGCTCAGTTGGTTGTGTCCGAGTTAAATGGGGTTTACCACGTTTATGATCCTACTCTACACCGACAATTCCTTAGGGTATGTCTCTTAGAACGATACTTTGATTACATTATGTATATCCATGTTCCTAGGAGATTGAGTCAAATGACAGATACTCTAGCTAATCAAGTATTAGATTGGAATATTGCACACACATAAAAAGAAGCACATGCATACACATGTACATACATTTGTAAAAATTTGATCCATAAGAGATAAAATATGTAAATACACACATATATATCAAAAAGTCTCAGAGTACATAGGTGGGCGTGAATTCCTAAAAAATAATATGTATGGTATACATCATGAGGCTTATGCCCTCAAAAATATACAAAAGAGTGCCCTTGGCACGTAAGTGGTCCACCCTAGCTAAGCACGGGGCCTGTTGGCCATGCCATAGTGAAAAAAGATGTTTTCCAAACACCAGAAGAGTTGGACCCAGGTTTGTGGCACCCCAACTACGTGAGGCTGCATTGATGGCGAGAGATCCTCGATCTTGGCCATGTGAACTGTATGAGTGAGAATGGTGAGGTTCCACTCCACCCATCTCAACACCCTCTCAACCTCTCTGGCTGGAGGTCCCCCTACTACTGTTGCTAGTCTGACGGCTTCTGCTGGTGCTGCCTCTAGTCAAGGACATCGCTTGGTCCTCATGAATTCTACTGGATGCACTGGCCCCACATCTGTACATAACAGATACATAGTTGTCAGATACTCTGGTGCATATAAAAATGATATATATAAAAATAAACTAAAAAATTAAATAAACTTTAAAAAGAAAACATACCTATCTTTCCTTGCTCTCCTCTAGGACATACGGGCATGTCTAGATCTCTGGAGAAGTTGATTTTGGCATATGGGTAGTCCTCTATGGGCGTAATATGTCATGCCCACCAGTCAAAAAGCGTATTGTCAAAGGCCTCTATGGTCCTTCCTACCCCCTTTCGCGACAACAATGCCGCTCACCTACACACTGCCGAGAAGGAGGCCACATGCCCCCGTATTGTCTCTTGTGGAATCATGTTGGGTGCCCTCTCAAAGAAGAACAAGCACAAAATGGTACCGAACCCAAAGTTTTTGTTACTCCACCCATGACACTCTATAAGTTGTCTCTTCATGCAGTCAAGCATGGTTGTGTTCCAGTCAAACACTTGTGCTTTCAAGCACTGCACTGCACAATACATGTGCGCTTGGGAGGCCTGATGGAAGGCCCCAGATCCAATGATCTGTCCAATGAGTAAAACTATCACTTTTAGTGATAGGTTGGTGATATTGTGGATTGGCACCTGAGAACCTACTTTCTCAGTGTCGGTCTCACAATGTAGTCCGATCATCTCGACAATGTTATGGGGCCCTAGGGGATAAGAATTCAAGTTGACCAGTTCCCCTCTCCTAGAGAGGCCAGTCATAAATTATATGTCTTTAGTCATTGGAGTCAACAACTGCCCCTCGACCATAAACACCTCAGCATCAGGATGCCAATAATCCACCAAGGTATTCAGTAGCCTGGGTTGTGCCCTCATGAGTGTACATCGAAAGAACTTCCATAACCCGCATTGTTTCAATGCGGCGACTGCAACAAGGTCCTATTTGACCAAGATATCAATATCTTCATGCTCCCTCTCTCTTCAGTGGACATTTATCCTGTCAAATGACAAGTTCATGGAGGGAGTTAGGTCTTGTTTTTTCATTTTTTCTATGTTAATGAGGGTGTACACGGGTTGTATTGGACACAGTCATGTATGCACAGGGGTAGATTGTTTTCTACCCATGGGCATATGAGGGCTTTCCTTGGACAACCCACGTACACGTAGGGCCGCCCATTTTTAGGAGTGCACCCCCCAAAAAAAACTAAAAGAAAAGCATAAGGGAAGTATTGAAATGAAAGAAGGGTTTATTTGTACTTACTTGGTCCAAGAAGAAGTTCGTTTCATCCTCTGAAACTCCCGAAATCAACTCTTTTAGCAAAGGGGTGTTTTTATCTTTTTGGTTAATTCTCAATTTGCAATGGTGAAAATTAGATGTCATCTTCTATTTATAGACTTTTTTGGCCTTTTTGCCACTTTTTCGAACCCTTTTGTCGTTTTTTCTGGCTTGAAAATCATTTAACATGGTTCTTGAGTTTATCATTGGATGTTATGATACACTTCACTTTTTTGGCTTGGAAATGTTTTTTGGAGATAGGTCACTTTTAAAGGTCCTTTGGTAAAAGTCGTTTTCCCAACTTTTTTCATTTAAGTTAGGATTCCACCTCCAGTTTCTGGATCTCGTTGTCTTTTCCGATTTTCCATAGGATCGATCCCACCAAAATGCGGTACAGAACCATCATTGCTTCTTTAGAAGTGTCATGGTGAGGTGGTAGGGACTACCTCTACATGGATTCCCTAGGTAGATCCTGGTTGCATTTTGGCGTTCATGTCGTCGTTAATGACTTTAGGCTCAGGAGTCCTGTTAGTCCTACCATGATTACGAGATTGAGCCTCATACACCTGATGTGTCATCGCCCTTGGTCTCACCCTCGGGACTCCCAAGAAAGAGTCTTCTTTAAGCCATTTTTAGACTCTCTAAACATGAAAAGATTGTCGAGCGATCTTGTTGTCCTTCGCGCTCGCCAAACTAAAAATTGAAGGCACGTCTGTCCGACAGTAGTTTACCTATTTTTTGGTCTGGATGGTCAATTGTACGAACAAAGGTATACTATAGGAACTTCGGTTCGCTAGAAGAGTATTCTTAGGTATAAGTTTAACCCTTTTTCAGGCCAGAGGCACTAAATTTACGAAAAAGGAACCCCCATGGAGTCCATAGTTAAGCTCTTTTCAGACTCCTTAAAATTGAAAACATCGTCGAGTGACCTTGTTCTTTCACACTCGTTAATTGGTCCAGAGGAACATATGATACAAAGTCTATAGTTAAGCTCTTTTCAAACTCCTTAAAATTGAAAAGATCATCGAGTGACCTTGTTCTTTCACACTCGTTAAATTGGTCCAGAAAAACATCTACTGGCATGAGTTTACCCCTTTTTCTGGCCTGTAGATTAAGGATGAAAAAGGTATACCTCAGGCGATTCGTCTCACCGAGAGAGTTCTCCTAAGCATATTTTATACTTTTTCGGGCTAAGAAGACTAAATCTAGAAAAAGGTTACGATTCCATAGTCAAGCTCTTTTCAGACTCCTTAAAATTGAAAAGATTGTCGAGTGATCTTGTCTGTGTCACACTCGTTAAAATTGTTCTGAATAGATGTCTCTTCAGTGCTAGTTTACCCCTTTTTTCGAACCGACTAGACTATTTTCAAAAAAGGTATCCCAGTGGAGTCTTCTTTTATGTTTTTTCAGACTCTCTAAACGTGAAAAAACCACTGATCTTACCTTCTCTGGGCTCATGAAAAATACATTGAAGGGAGTTTCATCGTTTCCCGCTAATTGAATTTGCATCTCTGCATCTTTGGCCTAATGCCAGCTCCATGTTTCCCTCAACTGAACCTTTGAAGTATGCCTTATATGCAAGCCTTGTAGCACTTTGCCTCTGCGACCTGACACCTTGACCCATGGAGGAATTTTTCAGAGTGTCCTTTTCCTGCACATGTCTCCTTGATATGAGCATTAGTGTGTTCCTTGAACTTGGAACTAGTATGCTTGCAACACTCATTCCTCCTTTGTAACATAGCATTCTTTTATTCTTTTTCAAGCTCTTCAAAAATATTGAAAAAGACAAAAAAATCAAATATACCCCAAAAAGAGGACGGGAAATATATTTTCTTTTTCTGGCAGCACAATGAGTCAGCCTTTGGAAAAAGAACATTCTTCCATTTTTTCATCAAGCTTTGGGATCTAATATGACCTTAGGAAGTTGTTCTTGTTACATAGAGTTGTGTCCTCCTTCGTTTGGTTATCCTTCCAAACATATGGAGAGTTTGTGTTGCCTTCTGCATGGTAGACTTATGTCAACATCATGTTTCCTGAGTCTGATCATCTGTCGTGCTATTGTCCAAGGGAATTTTTACCCAACCTGAGTCGGCCTTTCTACAATTTGTATCTTGACCTCATGACTGACCATCCCAAAAGACCAATCAAGTCCTTGTTTGAAATCAATGAAGTTATCTTCCTGATCATCGAGATCCTCTTGTTTGTTCCCGACGAGTTGTTGAAGACCTCTGGGTAGTGATCTCGTACACTCACATTACACTCCTACCCGAGTTTTGAAGATCTTGAAGTACTTGCTCGAGCTCTGAAGGCCTCATCTCTATCCATCAGGCATCATTTGCTTCTTGAAGATGGATATTATACATGTATATCTTTGATTTGGAGATGTAGATCCATTGTGTATCTCTCATGGCTACACTTTATATAGTTATATGACATGTATCTACAGTGCATTTGATTGGAAACCATGATTTATTTCATCCCGAGCATGGGTATGCCCACCTCATAGAGATAATTGATATTTTTGCAGATGGAACCTCCCAAGCTCTAGTCCCGGGTTCACTCGCTTCGTACGTTGGTTAATATTTTTAATGTATTTTGGCCATCGGATGCTCTTATAACCTCACACATTATGGGGCATCTTCTATAACCCTAAACTGCACCATACATGCATACCTGGCATCAAGCCCTCTTACATTATATTTTTTCCAAGCCATCACTGAGAAGCTCTTCTTAAAAACACTATTTTTTAAGATGTGCACACCCTGCACCATTACTTCCTGCATACATACACTTGTTGCACCACTACATCTCACGTACGAATGCTAGATGCATCATTATAACCCACGTATACCCACAAATATTTCAAAAATTAAAAAGTTGCAAGGAATTCGTTGAGATTACAGGCTATTAGGTAGTTTCCCAACTGATCCGCCGCCTATAGCCTGCCACCCAACCGAATAACCATCCTTTTTTCATATAAAAGGAGGTTTTGGGGTCTCATTCCTAGGCCAAGCATAAGAACAGTGAAACTTTGCCCGTTTCACATCCCCTCCTTGCCCCAAATAATTGCAACCACCTTGTGAGATTTGCATAATAATTTCTCATTCTAGCCCTTTTTCCTCCATCATAAGCCTATGCCATTTCCATAGAAGAAGTGTTAGAGGAGAAAGATACGTGGAAGCGCAGTTGGAGCTTGGTGAAGAGGATCCCGGACCAGGTTCGTGGAGCAGTCGCAGACCTGGTTGTAAGTAAACATTGTGATATCAATAAAAGGAATACTTTTTTTGTCCCGAAATATGATGTGTCAAATATTTGTATTCAATTTATGTCTTATACTAACATCTAACACATGATTTATATATGAGACGCATGTTTGCAGTTTCCTATTTATTTGTTTGTGAATGCAATCCAGCCTTGAGAGGAGGCTTGTAGTCAGTGGAGCTATCGAACGTGAAAGGATCAACACCGGACGCAGAGTAAAAGGTAAAGTTACCTCATCTTTTCACTTTGTCTTTGATGTATTAATCTGGGGTATATTCAGGGTAGTTATAAACGTAGGAGACTTTTAGATAGTTAGATTTTCCTACATGTTGAACCCTAGTGTATTCCATAGGGGGGTTTTCTCGCTAGAGCACGTAGGCATAGATAAGCATGGACATCCGTGAGATTCATAGAGATATGGTCACGTACATTAAATCGGTGAGTTACATATTAGTTAGGGAACGGACATCCGCATGCCATAGTGGGACAAAGCATGGACATCCACATGTAGTAGAAGAAGAAAGCATGGATTTGTAAAAAGGGGAAAGAGAATATGTTTATTCTAGGTTGCAGAATTTGAGGAGAGACTGCGAGTATGTTTGCTAGAGATCAGATACAACAGGGTTACTACAGAGTTAAAGGAATGTTCATGATTATGTTTCGAGATTGCATCTTAGTGGTGTTGTGAAGCATGCTTGATACATGACTTTGTGAGGTTTGGTATATTCCCTATTGGGTGTATGATGACGCAAAGAGGTCCTTCCTATCACCCCACAGGGTCTCTCTGCCTGACCTCTTGCTCGCAGGACCGATTCTAATCCCCTCTTCAGCCCGAAGAACCCCAAGTTCCTTCTATTTCCCTATCGGTAAATCTGCACCCACAACAATCTTTCGAGGTCTCTCCTTTACTACTGGGAGATCAGCTAAATCTCCCTATATTGCATGTTCAGGATTTAAACCCTCCAATTCTTCCTTTCAAACCTTGCGATACCTAATCTGGCGATACGGGTATATCTCCTTCCACATACACCTGTGGGCTAGGCTTAACTATTAGTGCCTCTCGCAACCCCGCAACCTCGCCAGTTGAACTGTCGAGTTTCACCTTCCTATTCCGCGATTCCCCGAGTTGCAGGGTCCCACCTTATGTTTTGTCACGTGTCCACATGAACCTCGTTTCCTCGGCACTTCGTGACTCGGCGTCCACACGAGTCTCAGCTCCTCGACACTTCACGACTCGCGAATCCTTTGTGCCACCTGCACTCCACTCGCGCTCCGCTATGGCCCACACTACCTCCAACTGTCGAGTTATCGCCTTCTCGCAACCTCGTGATCCCTGTGACCAAATTCTTAGGCCTTTTCTTGCGAGGTCCTGAGACACGATCCCTCGCGTCGATCCAATGGTCCTCCTGTACTCCGGATCCAATGGTTATCCTCCTTCTGCTACCTCACGACCTTGCGACTTGGTGTACCGAATGTTCGGGTGCTCAACCTACGAACTCCCGATTTCGTGAGATCCCTCGATATCTCACCACCTGTCCCCTCAGATGGATGGCTCACAGGCTCCACGACACCTCGCCACTCGCAAAGCTAAAAGGCTTCTCCTTCATTCCTTCAATATCCGAGTCTGGGAGATGAGAATCTCCTGACACGCATTATCCACAACGAATGACTATGATCTTGTCGCACCTCGCGGTCTTGCTGCTCTGGCTGCACAACCTTTGGGGCTTCAACTCCCAAGTCCCTGATACATGATACCACATGTAGATCCTACGGCTCCTGTGACTCAGAATCAATGGCTCTATCTTTCCTGAGCTTCAAACTCTTCAGACTTTCACGCTGTAACCTCCTTGCACCTCTGCAAGATCTGACGATCCTAAGAAATTCGTGAAATCTCCTCCGAGAATTTCGACCATCCGTTCTTTGTTTGTAACCCATGAAATGGAAAAGAGTATCTCTCCAAGAGATTTCTTCACTGCTTCACCAACCTGTGATGCTTCTCCTCGACTTCAAATCACACTTATCTACACTGATCCTCAGTAACTCAAAGGCTTATCCTTCCTGAGCTTTGTTAAAATTATTCAACCTCCACGAGGTTCTTTGCACGCACTCCTTATGGAAAATCTTCAATCACGTCTAAGTGTTGAAGTTCTTTGACTCTGTGCACACCTGCAGCAGCAGTCTTTCAAAGTTTCTACTCAGATACCCTACTGAGACTTTCTCCCTTAGCCTGCACACACCTTGCACGGCTCTATGCTTAATTGCACCTTCACGATGAATGAAAACAAAACCTATCTCTCTGAGCCTTCTATCAACGCACTCCCTTGCGGATGACTTCAACTGCACTCCTTGCAGGAATCCTTGCTCAAGCAGAGAAACGATTGTAACTCATTCACTTTCTCTCGAACTTAAATCTCGACACACGAGATCATACACCCAGCATAAAAACATGTGCATAACGGGAAGATATATTTATAAGTCGAGCATTCAACACACATACACAGAGAATAACACAACTGCCATGAATCTGAATCAACTTCTTCTATTAATTCAAGATCTATACATGGGTGTTTTTTCTACAATTCTCTGCTATTCTCCTATGATCTCTATTCTTCTTACTCTTCGTGAATCGATAATAATACAACAATACAATGAGGGTGTCTATGTTCGGTTTTCCCTCTTCCTTCTAGAACTATCTAATCTAGAAATTCAATTCTACCTACCTACAACTACAACTATAAATGCCTCTGTCTTTCTCAGACGAGAGCGTATGGCTCGAGGTCTGATTACATTTTACCAAGTCACTTTCATTAAATGATCTCATTTAAGTTTGGCATGTCAACTTCAAGAGAGAATTTAAAAATCCAAAAAACTTGCACTGAACGTCTTCCAGCTGTCTTCTGCTTCCACGTTGGTTGCTTGTCCTGAGGGATGCTCCTGCATCATACTCCCTCGCTTGAAAATTTGCATGGGATTCTGTCCATGAGCTCCTGCATGGTATGTCCATACTTCTGAATCTCTTCTTCAGTATCCCAACTGGCATCTTCAATTGGATGTCCCTTCCACTTGACCAAATATTCAAAATATTCCTTCCTTCTGGTTTTCTTACCCACACTTTTATTCAGTATCTGCTCCATCTGTGGCTTTTCTGCAACTGGCATCTGTTTCTGCCACTGGATCTCTAGTTGTTCATCACCTTCTGCTCCTGCTTCATCAGCTTTATATGGATATAAATCCGAAACATTAAATATCAGAGATATTCCAATTTCATTTGGTAACTCAATTTCAAAAGCATTTTGTCCCAACTTCTTCAAGACCTTGCATGGCCCAATTTTCTTCATCTTCAGCTTGTTGTATGTCCCTCTTGGGAACCTTTCTTTTCTCAAATATGTTAGGACCAGATCACCAAATTCAAACTGAAGTTGTCTCCGATGTTGATCTTCTCTGCCCTTGTAATCCTGATTTGACTTCAGCAGTCGCTCCTTCACCTGGATGTGAAGTTCCTTCATCACTTCAGCGAATTCTCCTGCACTAGCACTGCTAGTATCAGTCTTTTCTGAATCCCTTAATTCATAAACTCCTCTCGGCTGCATTCCATATACAATCTGAAATGGACTTTTTCTTGTGCTCCTGTTCACTGAATCATTGTAAGCAAACTCTGCTTGTGGTAATATGCTATCCCAGCTGCTATGGCGTTCTGTCACCAAACTCCTCAACAAATCTCCCAGACTTCTGTTGACCACCTCTGTTTGTCCATCTGTCTGAGGATGATAAGTAGAACTAAACATCAAGTTAGTTCCCAGCTTCTTCCACAATGTTCTCCAGAAATGCCCTATGAATTTTGTGTCTCTATCAGAAACTATGCTTCTCGGCAATCCATGGAGTCGAACAATCTCTTTGAAAAACAAATTCACAATGTGGGTCGCATCGCTGGTCTTCTGGCATGGAATGAAATGTGTCATCTTAGAAAACTTTTCAACCACCACAAAGATTGAATCAACACTTCTTTGTGTCCTCAGCAATCCCAATACAAAATCCTTGCTAATTTCATCCCATGGCTTCTCAGGCATGGGCAATGGTTGATAAAATCTTGCATTCTTCTTTCTTCCCTTTGAATGCTAGCAAATCCTGCATTTGTCCACAAACTTCTTGACTTCTAACCGCATCCCTGGCCAAAAGTATGTCTCTCTTAGCTTTGCAAATGTCTTATCATGACCAAAATGTCCTGCTAATCCTCCACTGTGTTTCTCTTTTAACAAGTTCTCCCTCATGGAGCAATTTGGAATACACAGTTGATTGCCTTTGAACAACAATCCATCCTAGGTCACGTACTCTATCCACTGACTTCTGTCTCTGAGAAATGGATTCTCAGCTGCTTCATAAGCTTCCTTAAAGTCTGAATCATCTGCCTACATGTCCTTAAGATCATCAAAGCCTAACGTCTTGACTTTGAACTCCTGCAACAACAAACACTTCCTGCTCAAAGCATCAGCCACTTTGTTAGCAGTACCAGAAATATGCTTTATCACAAAAGTGAAATTTTGCATGTATTCAACCCATTTAACATGCCTCTGGTTCAACTTTTCCTGTTGAGTCACATATTGTAATGCATGGTTATCACTATATAAAACAAATTCCCTTGGAATCAAATAGTGCCTCCATTTCTTCAATGCTTGTATGATAGCATAAAATTCTTTATCATACGTGGAGTATTTTTCCTTTGCCTCATTCAGCTTCTTGCTGTAATATGCAATCGGTCTGTCTTCCTGGCTCAAGACCACTCCAATTGCAAACCCGCTTGCATCACATTTTACCTAAAATGTTTTCTGGAAATCTGGCAACACTAGAATTGGTTGCTCTGTAATCTTTTGTTTCAACAAATTGAAACTCTTCTCAGCCTCTTCTGTCCAGTGAAAAGATTTATGTATTTTATTCACTGTATCCATCATTACTGCACTAATTCCACTGAAATTTCGAATGAATTTTTCGTAGAAACTAGCCAGTCCATGGAAACTTCTCACCTCGAAAATATTTCTCGGTGATGGCCAATTCTTGATCACCTCCACCTTATCTGGATCCATCCTCAACTCATTTGCAGATATAACAAACCCCAAATAAATGAGTTATGTCTTCATGAATGAGGACTTCTTCATGTTTATCAGTAGCTTCTCCTGCTGTAATCTCTTCATCACAGTAGCCAAATGCTTCAAATGTTCAGCCTTTGTCTTGCTGAAAACCAATATGTCATCTAAATACACGATGACAAATTTCCCAATGAAATCCTTCAGGACTTCGTTCATCAACCTCATAAAGGTACTCGGTGCATTTGTCAAACCAAATGGCATGACAAGCCATTCATAAAAACCTTCATTTGTCTTGAATGTTGTTTTCCATTCGTCACCTTCTCTCATGCGAATCTGATGATATCCACTCTTCAAATCTATATTTGAAAAAAAATTTGCCCCACTTAAGAAATCCATCATATCATCCATTCTTGGTAATGGGAATCTATACCTGATAGTTATCTTGTTTATTTCCCTTGAATCAGTGCACATCCTCCAGCCTCTGTCTTTCTTCGGACTGAGTACTGTTGGAACAACACACAGACTCAAGCTTTCCCTGACCAATCCTTTGTCCAACAACTCCTGGACCTGCCTTTTGACCTCTTGATCTGAAAATAGAAGTCTGACTTGTTATGCTATGCAAGCACCCTCTACTTCATTAAAATAAAACTTTACAGGACCTTGCTTCAAGTGTTAAAATATGCAAGATAAAATTATGTGCCAAGCTTATGTATCTTCTTGTAAATTTTTATGTGTGAGGATATGTTCTTTTAAATGGTTAAATATGTACTTTCAATAAATACACAGAAACATAACTTGCAACAAATAAACCATCAAACTCAGAACAATCACAACATGATAAAGGAGTTTACCCCCCTCCGGGCTACATCTCCTTGAGCCTCCATCAATGGACTTGGCTCTCTGGGATTAATTAGTCAAAAGTTCTTTTACAAGATTCTTCTGAACTCCAATGGAAAAAAAAACTGTACCATTGAGATCAAAACACATAAAAACCCCAAAAATGACTAATAGAACTCTGAAAACGGATCATGGCTCATCCGGGCATGACCTCTTCTACATGTGGCCATAAGCTTCCCTGAGCTTCTCTTTGGAAAAAACACATGTAAAAGTCCTCCAAAGCCTCTAAAACTTGTCCCAATGTGTTCAGAGCATAACAATTAGCCAAAAATGATTATTCAATCGCATAGGCTCACCAAAACATGTCCTCCATCAATGAGGGCTTCAAGCTCCCTGGAGTTTCCTGAAACTTCAATGGTGAAAAACCTACATAAGAATTCTTCAAATGGCCTTGATAATAGTGCCAATGGATTCAGGACGTCCAAAAACACCTAGCTGGGATTTTACAGCACCTCAATCGGCCAAGAAATGATGAAGATAGGCCTCCTGCCATTTTCCTCCTTTAACCTTGCTGTCTCTGGTTCGCCAAAACGCACTCTTGTAAAATGAACCTGGCACACACGCAATATAAAGAGTGAAAACCTAGCATCGGGTGAAACCGAGCCAATGGTAAAAACTGTAGGATGGTTAAGGCACCTCCAGCCCCTAACCGCCTAGCACCTGAGCATATGGTGGGTCATATGACCTCGCGCATAAACAAAAGGGGCTAAACACCGTTGAACACCAAAACCCGCGCGCCAAAGGTTAAGGTCACATGGCATAACACAAAGGAACAGTGAGCTACAAGTTTTAAAAACCCTGCACACATGCTCCGTTTATAAACCAACGGTCATATATATGAATACATGCGACCGGGGGCTGGGGCTAAGCCCCAGCCCGGTCGCGCCCATATCATAATTTAATGTAATTTAAATACAATGAAACCCATAGTATTAACAAGCACCAATGGATGGCGCGATGGTAGGGCGGCCATGGTCAAAGATTACATCAGTGGGGAGGTTCGGGGGTCGAACCCCATGGACTCCATAAAAATTTTAAACAACCAACCATACCAATAACATGATGCCACGTGGCAGCCCATGACCAGGCCACGTGGCACCTTACCATTGACCAAATAATTTCCACGTGTCACAATGTGATTCGCTGAAATTTGACAACTCATCTCTACCAGGTCACTTCATCCACATCAGCGTACAGAACTTCCATGTCAATGTACGATCATGCCACATCATCGTCCGCACAGATTGTATGGACTGCACAGTCAGCATCCATTTTTTTCTCTGTTTGGCGATTCGAACAGATCGCGATATCTCTCGCTCCCGATGTCTGTTTGAGACGAAATGAATTGTATTGGGTTCGTGATGATGAGGGCTACGCTCATGTTCATTTTGAGGCAATTCTGAGAACATTGATTTTTGAGCTAAAATTTGACCCCTAGTCCAGATTTTGATCACCTCTTCATTCTCCTGTGGTGTCAATCTGTATGCGGCTTTGTTTGGAAAACTAGCTCCTGGTATGAGATCTATATGGTGAATTATGCTCCTCATCGGTGGCAATGAACGAGGTAATTCATCCACCACAATATCAACGAACTCTTCCAGCAGTTCCTGAACTTCTTCTGGAAAATCGTCCACTCTTGTGCTAGTCAAAACAATTCCCCATTTTCTGACCACAAAGAATTGTGGATCCTCCTTCTTATTAACTTCTGTAAGAAGTTCCTTCCCACTCATGAGAAGTACTCTGTTGCTTACTTCCGGTTTCACCTCTTTATCTTCAATTGGACACAACATATGAGTCCTTCCATTCCTCTCCAGGGTATATGTATTCATCCTCCCATCATGAACTACGTTCCTGTCATATTGCCATGGTCTGCCTAGCAATAAATGACATACATCCATAGGAATAACATCACATAAAATCTTATCATTATATCCCCCTATCTTAATTTCAACTAAGCACTGTTTAGTGACATTTACCTGATGTCCCTTTTGTAGCCATGAAACCTTGTATGGACTGGGGTGATCAGTTGTCTCCAGTTCCAGCCTCTCCACCATCTCAGTTGAAATGAGATTATCGGTGCTTCCACTATCCACGATGACATTTCATACCCAACCTTTGGTCTTGCAAGTAGTCCTAAAAATACTGTTCCTCTGCGCTGAGTTATCCATTTCCTTCTCTAGCATCAAAAGGACTTTTCGCATTACCAACGATCTTCCGCCTTCAGCGTACTCTGCCTCAACATCTTGCCTCTGTGCCTTGGCGATGTGAGTCTCTCCTCCATCCTTCTTTCTTTCTGGACAGGTGCCCATCCTTTCCACATGTGTAGCATGTGATGACTCCACCTCTTCCTCTTCCTCTTCCTCTGGTACGAGGAAACCTATTATTATCAACATATCCTCCTCTTTGCTCAGTATGTTGTTCTCTTTGTTCATCATATCACCCTCGCTGCGAACTTCCACCTCTCTCTGTCTGAGTCTGAGGTTTTTCCAGTCATCTTTGGGATTTTGGTATTTATCTTGGGCAACCGATTTTCCTTTGGGTTGACTCCTGCCTCTGCCCTTGTGACTTTGTTTATGGCTCAGCTTCTCCTCAGTTTTAAAATCCAATTGGTAAGCATCCCCCACCGTTCAGATGGTCACCAAATTTAGTTCATCCTGAATTTCATACCTCAGGCCATTCATATACCTGGACACCTTTTCATCATTGTTTTCACAATGACCTGCCCTGATATTCAACCTGTAAAATTCCTCAGTATACTCCTTCACTATCATCATCTTCTTTCTCAGGTTCTGCATCCTCCTGAACAGAGAAATTTGATAGTCCCTGGGAATAAATTTTGCCTTCATCTTTGCAATCATCCTGTCCCAACTCTTAATTTTCTGCTTGCCTTGGCAATGCCTATCAACTTGTAGTTCATCCCACCACAAGGCTGCATGTCCTTTTAATCTCGTGACAGCATGTCTGACCTTCTTATCATCTTCAATATCTTCATAATCGAAGTAGGTGTCAAGAGCTCTAATCCAATCTAGTAGCTCTTCTGCATCTAGACTCCCTTCATAAGCTAGAATATCCATTTTTGTTTTCGAACTCATCTGAGCGATCGCCTTAAGTAAATGCTCATTGGCTGCATCTTCTGCTGGGATTTCTTCTTCTTCATGTCCAGCATTAACTTCATCCTCTGATTCACTGATATCTCGGGCATCATCTTTGCACCTTTGCGACGTCTCCATGTCCTCCATTCCGGCACGAAGATTTCACACTTCTCTCTCCATGTCTGGATTCTGTACTTGCCTACCTCCTTCTCTTGACATTTCTCTTCCTCTGGACAATTCCCTTTCCCCTTCTGGATCGAGTGATTGTCTACCTCTTCTCCTCAGCAGCATGGTGAATTCTCCTTGTCCTCTGCTGTAGAAAGCAAAGAAACTTTTCTTGGCTCTGATACCACTTGACACAAAGAGGTCCTTCCTATCACCCCACAGGGTCTCTCTGTCTGACGTCTTGCTCACAGGACCAATTCTAATCCCCTCTTCGGCCCGAAGAACCCCAAGGTCCTTCTATTTCCCTATCGAGAAATCTGCACCCACAACAATCTTTTGAGGTCTCTCCTTTACTACCGGGAGATCAGCTAAATCTCACTGTCTCGTGAGTTCGGGATTTAAACCCTCCAATTCTTCATTTCAAACCTTGCGATACCCGATCTGGCAATATGGGTATATCTCCTTCCACATACAACCATGGGCTAGGCTTAAATGTTAGCGCCTCTCACAACCCCGCAACCTCGCCGGTTGAACTGTCGAGTTTCACCTTCCTATTCCGCGAGTCCCCGAGTTGTGCGATCCCACCTTATGTTCTGCCACATGTCCACACGAACCTCGGTTCCTCAGCACTTCGCGACTCGGCATCCACATGAGTCTCGGCTCCTCGGCACTTTGCGACTCGTGAATCCTTTTTGTCACCTACACTCCACTCGCGCTTCACTATGGCCCACACTACCTCCAACTGTCGAGTTATCACCTTCTCGCAACCTCGCGATCCCTGTGACCAAATTCTCGGGCCTTTTCTTGCGAGGTCCCGAGACACGATCCCTCGCATCGATCCAACGGTCCTCCTGTACTCCGGATCCAATGATTATCCTCCTTCTGCTACCTTGTGACCTTGCGACTTGGTGTACCGAATGTTTGGGCGCTCAACTTGCGAACTCCCGAGTTCACGAGATCCCTCGATCTCTCGCCACCTATCCCCTCAGATGGATGGCTCATAGCCTCCACGACACCTTGCCACTCGTGAAGCTAAAAGGCTTCTCCTTCGGTCCTTCAATCTCCAAGTCTGTGAGATGAGAATCTCCTGACACGCATTCTCCACAACGAATGACTTTGATCTTGTCACGCCTCGCGGTCTCGCTTCTCTGGCTGCACAACCTTTGGGGCTTCAAATCCCGAGTCCCCAATACATGATACCACGTGTAGATCCTACGGCTCCTCTGACTCGGAATCAATGGCTCTGTCTTTCCTAAGCTTCAAACTCTTCGGACTTTCACGCCGTAACCTCCTTGCACCTCTGCAAGATCTAACGATCCTCGAAACTTTGTGAAATCTCCTCAGAGAATTTTGACCGTCCGTTCTTTGTTTGTAACCCACGAAATGGAAAAGAGTATCTCTCCAAGAGATTTCTTCACTGCTTTGCCAACCTGTGACGCTTCTCCTCGACTTCAAATCACACGTATCTACGTTGATCCTCAGCGACTCAAAGGTTTATCCTTCCCGAGCTTTGTTAAACTTCTTCAACCTCCACGAGGTTCTTTGCACTTACTCCTTACGGCAAATCTTCAATCACTTCTAAGTGTTGAAGTTCTTTGACTCTGTGCACACCTGCAGCAGCAGTCTTTCAAAGTTTCTGCTCAGATACCCGACTGAGACTTTCTCCCTTAGCCTGCGCACACCTTGCACGGCTCTATGTTTAACTGCACCTTCACGATGAATGAAAACAAAAGCTATCTCTCTGAGCCTTCTGTCAACGCACTCCCTTGTGGACGACTTCAACTGCACTCCTTGCAGGAATCCTTGCTCAAGTAGAGAAATGATTGTAACTCATTCACTTTCTCTCGAACTTAAATCTCGACACACGAGATCATACACCTAGCATAACAACATGTGCATAACGGGAAGAGATATTTATAAGTCAAGCATTCAACACACATACGCAGAGAATAACACAATCTCCATGAATCTGAATCAACTTCTTCTATTAATTCAAGATCTATACATGGGTGTTTTTTCTACAATTCTCTGCTATTCTCCTATGCTCTCTATTCTTCTTACTCTTCCTGAATCGATAATAATACAACAATACAATGAGGGTGTCTATGTTCGGTTTCCCCTCTTCCTTCTAGAACTATCTAATCTAGAAATTCAATTCTACCTACCTGCAACTACAACTATAAATGCCTTTGTATTTCTGAGACGAGAGCGTATGGATCGAGGTCTGATTACATTTTACCAAGGCGCTTTCATTAAATGATCTCATTTAAGTTTGGCGCGTCAACTTTAAGAGAGAATTTAAAAATCCAAAAAACTTGCGATGGACGTCTTCCAGCTGTCTTCTTCTTCCACGTTGGTTGCTTGTCGTGAGGGATGCTCCTGCATCATATGATATCTGTTGTAGAGTATGATTTGAGGAAGATATGTTGAGTCACATTACTGGTTATATTGGTATATCTTGTGGTGCATTGCTAGAGGAATTTTTGGGTGTTGTTGGTATATGATCTATGAGATTAGATCTAGTATGTTTGATGCACATCTTGGTGATGGTTTGAGTTGATTTGAGTAGTTTTTATTAATGAACATCTTGGTGATATTGTGCATATGGTTGTGAGTTGTCTTGGTGATTAGATCTATCTTGGTTGATGAGATTGATGTGACAGGTTGATTGGGACAGATTGATGTGACAGGTTTTTGTAACAGGCTGGTGAGATAGGTTGTTGTGACAGGTTGATAGTGGAAGTGGTTGATTCAGTGGTAGTGACTTGTTTTCTACATTTATATTTCAGGGTGGTCAGACGAGACAAGGATAGGTGGTTGTATCCACCTTCTGGTTGTATCTGGAGAACATAGGGGATTGTAGCCTCCTTCTGGTTGGAGCCAAAAATGCAGGGAGTTGTAGCTTCCTTTAGGTTGGAGCCTGAGAAACTAGGGGGTTGTAGCCTCCTTTTGGTTGGAGCCAGATAATTTGGGAGTTGGAGTGTCCTTCATGTTGGAGTCTGAGAAACTAGGGGTTTGAAGCCTCCTTCCATTTGTAGATGGAAAGTAAGGAAGTTGGTGCTTCCTATGAAGGTACTTCTTAAGACATATAAGAAAATCATTTTTGTTTTTTCTCCCGCAATGGGTTTCCACGTAAATATTGGTGTATTGTGTATTTGTGGATGTTTTCTCTATCATTGTTTATTATGAAAGGCTGGATGATATTGTTCATGATACATTAATTTATTGAATGCATAAATGATATACCATTGAATACTACTGATAAATTTAAATAATACATATTGTGATTAAAAGTGGTATTGAGTGATCTTACTGATTCACCCCCCCCTCAGTATTCCAACACTTGGTATCAGAGTTGGTCCTTTAGGAATAGGTTTAACCATTGGAAGGTAGATCACGGAGAGCAACATTTTGTATAAAAATGGAATACCACATTTCAATGGTCAGAATGGTCAGGAGTATGAAATGTGGAGTATCAAGATGAAAACTTTTTTATAGGAAAAAGGATATGATGTTTGGAAATCAGTTGTTATAGGATACATCGCTACAAAGAAACCTTCGAAGACTACAACCAAGAAGGAATTTAAAAGGAACAACAAGATAGAAATGGATTTTATCCTGAAAGGATTACCTAGTTTAGTAAAAAACAAAGTGGGATAGTGTGCATCAACCAAAGAGCTTTGGGACGACGTACAAGATATTTACACAAGGAAAGGAACAAAAGAAAATGAAGCAAGTGACAACTCAGATGATGAATAAGCCTACAGAGGTGATTTTTTTTTCTTTAATTGTAAAGAAGTATAACATCTTGGAATTGAATGCCCTTATTTGAATATTGAAAGTGATGAGACAAAAAATCCCATTGAAATAGAATAAAATATTGAGATTGAAAAGAAAAATAATCATGAAGCAAATTTCAGTCAACGAGAAAGAGAACTTGAAAATGAAATAATCACATTGATGATCCAACTTGAAGAAGCAAAGTGAATAGAAGAAGTCATGAGGAATCATATGTTGAAGAAAGAAGAAGAAGTAGTAGAGAAGCTTGAAGAAGAAGTTCTCATGTTGAGAGTAAAAGTTTTCAAGCTTAGTAAGAACATTGAAGAGACAAAAACATCCACATCAACAGTAGAGAATGAAGAGAAACATTCCAAGTTAACAGAAAAGAAGAATGAAGAAAAGAGCAAGAGTTATGTAGAAGTAATCAAAGGAAGGAATCATGGTCAACCATAATTTAAGAAAAATGATAAACATACATCTTCAAGAAGACCCTTCACATTCAAGCCACAAATAAGTTTCAATCATGATCAACCAATGTAGGAATTCATAAGGAATACACCCCAAATAATATCATTCACCCCTAGGTATCAAAATTTATTTTATGGTTATTATTTTTATTGTACTAACTTTGGACATAAAGTTGCAGACTGCGGAGCATATGGAAGAAATACTCAGGCAATAAGTGCTTATGTGGCTCCTCACAATATTGAATGTTACAAATGCCACAACTATGGTCATATAGCTCAGAATTGTAGAAGAATTATAGTGCCATCCATGAAGAAATAAACATATATCATATACACCAATATTTGGAAAAGGAAAGAACGAGAAGAAAATAAAGTGAGAGAAGAACAAATTCCAGAAATTACAAGACTTTACATAGTATGAGAAAGACAAGGAGATCAAGATCATAATGAAGAATAGGTAAAGGAAGAACAAGTCCTAGAGATTGCACTCTCAAGATACATAGAAGTGAAATATCATGACAAATCTATAGAGAAAAAGGAAGATGCCATATACATGAAGGTTTGGAGAATAAATGAAAAACAAGAAGAACAAGTAAATAAAGAATAGTTCCCAAAGATCACACGATTTTCAGTAGCACGAGAAAGAAAATAAGAGAAGGTGAATAAAGAGTGGACCCAAGAGATTGTACTTTCAGGGATTATAGTACAAAATCGATCCACATGATGAAATAAAGAAGTCAGAGTTCAGAAGGATGACGATTTTACAAACAAAGAGGAAGACTAATCTACATCAGAGTGGGTATTTGTTTGAGCCACCTGGCTTGGAGACTCCCAGTAAATATGAATATTGAACAGGGGGATTCTAGGAAACAACTCTACATATAAAATATTTAGCTTTCGAGCAGTTTGAAATGTTTCAAAATGGTTCGACGACAGAGGTACAAAATGAAAAATTGATTGATTAAGAAAGAAGTGTTCCCACACAAGTCTTAGTTGGGAGATACACAAGAAGAAGGTTATGATTATTTTCATGCAGATATTTCTTCAGTACAAGTTGTTCCAGACATGTAGAGCCTGGTTTGAATATAGAGAAGATCAATGGACACATTTGATATGTGATGATCAGTTGCAGCCATGAAGACTTCATGATAGTACAGTGACAGATGGGTTAACATTGTGGATAGTTGAGTAGAAGAGTTATGGATAGTATGGACAAAGATGGATTCATAAGAACACTTAGAAGGTTTGGACAGATATATGATGGTGGATGAGAGTGTGATTTCATGAAATATTGGTTTAGAGACTAACTCAGAGACAATTGGATGATCTTGATAATGAAACATTTGAATGCTTAAACTTTGAATTCTTTTTATATATGTCAGTGATTTACACAAGGAAGAACCAATGGACAAAAACTCCAAAAGGAAGAAGGTACATGAAGACCTACATGTTATCTACACGACATATTGTAGAGAAGTCAAAGGGAGAGAAATAGTCAAAGAAGAGATCAAAAGAGTGAAGACAGGGAGAGAATCCCCATGGAGAGTTCATCCAGGGAGAGCAGTCCAAGAGAAAGTTATCTTTTGTCAAAAGGGGAGAGAGAGTAATCAGAGGAATGGAAATGCAGAGAAGGAATAGAAGCATAAAAAAATAGATCAAGATAAGAGGCATGAAGATAGGAGGAGCATCCCCAAGGAAAGTCTAAACAAGGGGAGAAGTCCCAAAGAGAAATACCATTTTCCATTGATTTCAAAGGGGGAGAGATAGAAACATTGATGAGGATCGATGGTCACAGAGGGAGCATAAGCATGCGTATTGTCGTTTCTAAGTGTTTCCATCAATGTTGGTGTTTCCATCAATGCCAAAGGGGGAGATTGTTGGACAGTTGGTTGTTAGTGAAGTCAACCCTTGGGGAGTGATATTGGAGATTGATGTCAACCCTTAGAGATTGATATCAACCTTAGGAGATGTCTAGTAGTAATTTATGGTATCCCCATAGGTGGGGTTAAGGAACCCAAATTTGATTCAAGAATATGGACATGAAGGACAATGTAATTGCAGGGAAGACTATCATAGATGGATAGTACACGTCATGTCATTTTCGATGATATGTGGTAGGTCACATGGTTCCTCACAGTTGAGTATATATGGATTTGTGAAGTTGCAAGACCCTTAAGAGTAGTCTAGAAGACCCTTTAATTCCCTGGCACGGGCCTTGAGAAAACCTATGCACATGCTCAACTTTCGACGCCCTTCTCTATTCTAAACAACACTCCTTTCATGTTTTGGGGTTTCAGGACTCCTTCATGTGAGCTCTCCCAGGCTCCTTGTCCTTCAAATTGCTGAAACCCAAAAAAGGGTTGAGGTTCTTGGCTACTCCCTTAACCTCTCTCCATGTGATCACTTCCTCATGACCATGTGGTAACGCCAAAAGGTGCCTCAAAGGTTCCTTCAAACTTTGCAACCTCTTGCAGGACCTTTTCATGAAATGGTGCTATCTCTTTCGAGCTTATCTATGGATCTGACCTCAAAGTGTCTCTATCCCTTTCTCTCCTTGAAGGGATGTAAGTGCCCTCTGGCAATTTTCTGCTCAAGCATGCTTTTCTAAGCCTACAGGGTGTTCAGTAATCCTGTGAGTGTATCCTACGGTGACACTTCTCTTCTCTATGAACTCAAACAAGATTTACTTTTGTGCACACTTGCACCAACTCAATGCCCACCTGGCAGAGTTCTCCATAATATTCATTGACTCTGTCTTCTCACCGAACTCAAAATAGATTCCCAATGTGCATTTTCTCAATGCCCTCCTGGCAGAGTCTTCACAGAATTGTCAACAATTCTTCTTCTCCTCTCTGTGCTCTCCTCTGCATAGTTTCTCCTTCAAGGTGTTCAACAACCTTCAGGCTTCCTCTTGAGTCAATGACTTCAGCTGGTGCGCCCTTCTGGCACGTCTCTGTCTGAAATTCTGCAGAATTCAGAAGTGTACTCCTTGCATTGGCTTACAGAACCCGTAGTATTCTGTCATGCAACCTCTTGCATGAAGCCACAAAGAATCCAAACCTGAAATCAAAGAACTCATAGATAGGAAAATCTGTCTATCTCCTACAGATGGAACTTAACATACATCTACAGCATGAATGAACACACAACATTCATAAAAGACATATAAACACATAGAGACATTCATTCATAAACTCACAACCACTTGAACAACAACATGTAGGAAAAACTGTTCTATTTGTATTAATCAATAATGCCTGATTACAATGTGTTTGAGCTCGGATTACAACATAGTCTCGCTCTCCTCTCCTATCTCTCTATTCTCTCTATTCTTCTTACCTTACTGAAAACAAAAGAAGATCTTTTTACAAAAGGGGGCTCCTCAAGAGCTTCTCTCCATTCTCACCAACTCTCATTAATTTAAATTCAATTACATTGAATGGTTGTCTAGTCCAAATCAGATCTAGATCTCAGCCTTACAACCATTTAAGGAAAACTTTAAATTTTGAAAACCGAGAGGGTTGTGCCTCTCTCGTTCCATTAAATGTGCGCTTGATGTGTTGTCTAGATGGTGTGTTGTTGGATTGGAGCGATGCACCTGCATCATACTCCACAGCTGCAAAAATTCATGAGCTCCTACTCATGAGCTTCCCAGCATGGCTGTCAGAATCCACCTCGATCCCAAGCTCTCTTCTGGAGCTGTCCATCCACTCCACTGCTTCGCTGTTGCTGCTGCGGCTGCATCCCTACTGTTATGGCATGATCTTCTCTGCTCAACTTCCTCTTGTTGAATTCTTCCTGTGTTGACCTCAACATTTGCCTCCTAATCTTCTCAATGACTTCGTCCAGCTGCTCCAGTGGCTGGCTTTCTTTATGCAATCTCTTCTGTTGCACTTCCTCCTTGCAAATGGGTAGATCAACTCGATCCCCCTTGTAATCTTCTCCATTTCCTGTGGCCTTATCTTGCCACTCTGCTACAGATTCCAATTTTGCAGTATCCTCACTGAGCTGTTTCTCAGCTTCTCCCTTTGACATCTTTGCTTCTGCCATTTCTCTTGCTGGTGTATTTCCAGCGTCCTCCAGTTTCTCCTTGGGCTGGTATTCTCCCTCTGTCTCCAACTTGATTTGTTGGATGTGCATTCCCTACACCTTCACCCTTCTCTCCAAAGCTTCAATCTCTTCACACAGAACAACAAAATCTATGATGTTTTCTTCCTCCTCTTCTGCTTCTGTAGTCTCCAGTACTACAATTACCTTCTATTCAACTCCCTGGCCGAAAGTTTCGAGCCATTCCAGTGAATTCTCATCTTCTTCTGCTGCAAGCTCCAGTGATGCAGTCATCTCCTTTTCATCTTCCTTGCTGAAAATTTTGAGCCTTTATTCTAAATGCTCATCTCCTTCATCTCCTTGGGAAAACATCATTGTCTTCTCCACTTCTTCTTTCATGACAGTTTTTGTTTCCTATCCTTCTTCCTCTGCTACACCTTCATCCTATGCATTAGCCTCCACTCGGCTGCTGGGTATGAATACTCTTATCCCTCCAATCATCAGAACGCTCTTTTGAACTTCCTTCTCTGTCAGCACTGCTTGCTGATCTGAACTCTCCTCTAAGTTCATGAGACTCTCAAACAGTCTCATCTGCTTTCCCCTACCCACCTGGAAATTTGGGAATTTTTTGTTGCCCACTTGGTAGTCTATGAGATCTAGTGATCCCATCTTATTACCCACTTGGAAATCTAAACTTTCACCACTGCTCCCCTGGAAGTACACGAGAACTTCCATTGATCTCTTTCCTCTACCCACCTGACAGTTTATGAGATCCTCTGTTAATCTCACACCATTTCCCTCCTAGAAATATGAATTTCCATGGTTGTCCTCCTGATAGTCTATGAGATCCTCCAATGATCTCATTTCATTTCCCACTTGACAATTTGAAAATTCATCCTTGCCCTCCTGGCAATTTATGAGATCTGAAACTGATCCCTCTTCCTCATCATCACTGAGATTTCTCCCAGCTTCTAGTTCACACACATGAACCACTTTCTCTATGTCTTTGAGGCTTTCAGTGTACCTCAACCATCCTTTCAATAGTCTTCGTCGTCTTCTGGCCAACATTTCTTTGACTAGCCATTTCATCTTTGGTTTCATAGTCCATTCATATACCCAATCGGGCTTTGCATCATGTTGCATCTGCAGTGCAAGATCTTCCATTCTCGCCCTTATCTCAGCGAGCTCTTTATCCATTTCATCTTTTCTTTGCTCCTGGTGGTTCTTCTTTCCACGGTGTCCATGGCCTTCAATAGCCATCTTCTTCTTCCTGTCTTCCCTCCTGGAAAACTTGTTGCTGTCACTTTGCAACCGTGAGTGCTTCCAACCTTTCCTACAGTCCTCCTGACTATATATTGACTGTTGCACACCTTGAAACAATCATCACATAGCTTCAACACTCTATCTTCATTTTCAGCTGGCTCCCTCTGGCTGCAATATACAGACAAAATCAAGCTCTGATACCACTTTGATCCAGACCCCCCCCCCACTACCTCAGCAGGGTTCTACGACCTCCTGATCTCTAGATTATTCCAAATTCTAAAACAAAATGGCTCTTTGGAATCCTATTGGAACCCATTAAACAAATCCTCAGGTCCCTTTAATTCCCTGGAATAGGAATTGAAAAAACCTATGCACACGCTCAACTTTCGACGCCCTTCTCTATTATAAACAACACTCCTTTCGCATTTTGGGGTTTCGGGACTCCTGCATGTGAGCTCTCCCAGGCTCCTTGTCCTTCAAATTTCCAAAACCTAAAAAAGGGCTGAGGTTCTTGGCTACTCCCTTAACCTCTCTCCATGTGATCACTTCCTCGTGACCATGCGCTAACGCCAAAAGGCACCTTTTGTGGTTTGGGACTTCAATGTTCAAGAGTTTCATCCCTTTACCTCTTGAAATCCCAAATCCCGGTCCTTCCCCAAACCCGATTCGATGGTCCTGCGTCCTCTTCAATCGATGACCACGATCGTTTCATGATTTCACAAGTTGGGACTCCACGTCTCCTGACTCCTGGCCTCTCGAACACCCGGGTCCCGAAATGCCGAAAAGGGTTTAACGGGATTTGCTATCGGCTTTCGGGATTCGGGGAACCGTGATGTGAGCGTTACTCCTTTCCATTTTGAATCCCTGGTCCATGGAATGCCGAAATATCTCTGTTGAGAGATCAATGGTCCATATCCCTCTTGAACCAATGGCTACGATCCCACTAGATCAACAACCCACATCCTTTAGGAGATTTCCCTGAAACCTTGTCCGCTCACCACGTGTCCTCCTTGACAGACAATCATGGTCCCTTTCGCGATTTTGGTGACTCTTCACTCTCGATCTCTCGGTGTCCGAATCCCTGAATTCCCGTAATGGCTCAGATCTTTTTGGGATTTTGCGAACCGAGAGTTCACGATGCAGTGACTCCAAAATCTCTTATCACTCCAATCCTTGAATTCCGATATAGGAACTCTTGTATAAGATCAACAGTTGTCGTTGATACGGATCTGAAAATCGCTATACTTTTTGAGCTTTAGAGTATTGGAAGATACTCGACCCTAATCCCCTCGCTGCTCTGTGAGATCCAATGGCCCACAGGATTTTTCACTTCTCCATGAAGCGTCTCCACCGTCCGTTTCAGCTCCTCTGCTCTGAAGCCTTCTAGAGGTTAAACTCTGTGCTCCTTCCTTCGGATCCAATGGCTATCGATCCTTTGCACTAGATTTGACGACCCAGATCTATTTCTCTTCCTTATGCACTTTCCTACATGCATCTGGACATAGATTTCAACGACCCAGATCTCGCCTCTCCAGCTGATCTAACTGTAGTTGTGCTCTACCTTGAGCATGCCCTTCTTCCTTTCCCTTGGAAGATTTCTTTCTCCAAAAGGCCTCGACCTTTGTCTCTGCTGTGAAGCCTGTAACCTTGGCTCCCGCCTGTATTCTCAAGAGGTGTTCCTCCTCCTGAACTTTATTTCTCTGAACCTCAAAGGTTCCTTCGAACTCTGCAACCTCTTGCAGGACCTTTGCATGAAATGGTGCTATCTCTTCCAAGCTTATCTGTGGCTCTGACCTCAAAGTGTCTATGTCCCTTTCTCTCCTTGAAGGGATGTAAGTTCCCTCTGGAAATTTCCTTCTCAAGCACGCTTTGCTGAGCCTGCAGGGTGTTCAGTAACCCTGTGAATGTCTCCTCCTGTGACACTTCTCTTCTCTATGAACTCAAACAAGAGTTCCTTCTGTGCACACTTGCATCAACTCAATGCCCATCTGGAAGTTTTCTCTAGAATCTTCAGTGACTGTCATCTCACTAAACTCAAAATAGAGTTCTCCTCAATGCATCATGTGCATTTTCTCAATGCTCTCCTGGCAGAGTCTTTATAGAATTATCAACAATTTTTCTTCTCCTCTCTGTGCTATCCTCTGCACAGTTTCTCCTTCAAGGTGTTCAACAACCTTGAGGCTTCCTCTTGAGTCAATGACTTCAGCTGGTGCGCCCTTCTGGCATGTCTCTGTCTGAAATTTCGTAGAATTCAGAAGTGCACTCCTTGCACTGGCTTATAGAACCCGTAGTATTCTGTCATGCAACCTCTTGCATGAAGCCACAAAGAACCCAAACCTGAAATCAAATAATTCACAGATAGGAAAATCTGTCTATCTCCTGCGGATGGAACTTAACATACATCTACAACATGAATGAACATACAACATTCATAAAAGACACATAAACACATAGAAACATTCATTCATAAACTCACAACCACATGAACAACAACATGCAGGAAAAATTGTTATGTTTGTATTAATCAAGAATGCCTGATTACAATATGTTCAAGCTCGGACTGCAACAGAGTCTCTCTCTCCTCTCCTATCTCTCTATTCTTCTTACCTTACTGAAATATATATATATATATATATATATATATATCTTTTTACAAAAGGGGGCTCCTTGAGCGATTCCCTCCATCCTCACAAAATCTCACTAATTTACATTCAATTACATTGAATGGCTGTCTAGTCCGAATCAGATCTAGATCTCAGCCTTACAACCATTTAAGGCAAACTTTAAATTTTGAAAAACGAGAGGGTTGCGCCTCTCTCCTTCCATTAAATGTGCACTTGATGTGTTGTCTAGATGGCGCGTTGCTGGATTGGAGTGATGCTCCTGCATAAGAAGGTCAACAAAGAAGTCAATTATTATAGAAGATCCTAGAAAGTCATCAAGAAGTTTACTAGTCAAAGTGGTTACAACTAGGAGTTAATTATAGGTAAAGTTGTTGCAATAAGAAAATAATTAAAAATAAATTAGTTATAACAAGAAGTTATGAGTTTACTAATTATGGGTAAAGTAGTTGTAACAAGAAAGTGGGTTATCCCTAAGAGAGGGAAGTTGGGTAAAAAAATTAGCAGATGACCCCTAAAGGAAGGCACTTGGAGAGTATAAATAAGAGAGAAAGAGACTCCAATTAGCACCTAATTGATTATATTGAATCTATGTGTTGTAAAGTGTTATGGGAAATTACTATAGACAAATATAAAGTGATAGGTCTGAGGCATCGAAAGTCTTAAGGAGAAAAAGTTTCAGAGCTACAAAGAGTGACAATTCCAAGGTTTATGAGGTTATCCATGAGTTGTAGGAGGAGAGATCGCATACATCTGTGGGCCATAGGCATAGAGAAGCGTAGAAATCCGCAAGATTTAGAGAGACAAGGTCACGCACAATAAATCCACAAGTTGAAGAGCAGTTAGGGTGCAGACATCCATGAACCACAATGGGACAAAGCGCTGACATATGCGGGCAGTAGAAGAGGAAAGCACAGATCTATAAAAAGAGAAAAGAGAATCTGTTATTTCCAGATTGCGGAATCTGAGGAGATATTGCAGGTATGTTTGTTACATATTAAATACAACATGGTTACTACAAATTTAAATGTAGGTTCATGATTATGTTTTGATATTGCATCTTAGTGATGTTGTGAGGCATGCTTGAGGCATGACTTTGTGAGGTTTGGTATATTCCCTTTTGGATGTATGATATATGTTTTAGAGTATGTTTTGAGGTAGACTTGTTGAGTCACATTATTGGTTATATTGGTATATCTTGTGGTGCATTGCTAGAGGCATTTCTGGGTGTTGTTGGTATATGATTTATGAGATTAGGTATGGTATATTTGAAGCACATATTGGTGATGGTGTGAGTTGATATGATTAGTTTTGATTAATGCACATCTTGTTGATATTGTACATATGGTTTATATTTGTCTTGGTGATTAGATCTAGCTTGGTTGATGAGATTGATGTGATAGATCGATTGAGACAGATTGATGTGATAGGTTGTTATGATAGGTTGTTGAGAGAGGTTTTTGTGACAGGTTGATGTGATAGGTTGAAAATAACAGGTTGACAGTGGCAATGGTTGATTCAGTGGTAGTGACAAGATTTCTACATTTATATTTCAGGGTGGTCAGATGGGGAAAGGATAGGTGGCTGTAACCACCTTTCGGTTGTAGTCGAAGAACATAGGGGGTTTTAGCCTCCTTTTGGTTGGATCTAGAAAATGAGGGAATTGTAGCTTCCTTTAGGTTGGAGCCTAAGAAAATAGGGGGTTGTATCCTCCTTCTGGTTGGAGCCAGAGAATTGGGGAGTTGGAGCTTCCTTCAGGTTGGAGACTCCTTCTAGTTGTAGCTGGAAAATAAGGAAGTTGGTGTTTCCTATGAATGTACTTCTTAATACATATAAGAAAAAACATTCCATGGTCTCCCCCTACATTGGGTTTCCATGTAAATATTGGTGTACTGTGTATTTGTGGATGTTTTCTCTATGAATATTTATTATGCATTGATGGATGATATTGTTTATGATGCAATAATGTATTGAATGCAAAAATGATAAACCATTGAATACTACTAATAAATTTAAAGAATACATATTGTGATTAAAAGTGGTATTAAGTGCTCATACTGATTCACCCCCCCTCTCTCAGTATTCCAACATTATAATGGTCTTTTAAATGAATTGTTTTCAAAGAAAGTGACATATTGAGTTTTGTAATTATTTATCCAATAATATTTTCATGTTTAATATTATTTTGGTTGTGTTTGTATTTCATATGTGATCATTTTTTTAAATTCGTTTTATTAACATAATAGTTAATTGCTCGTAGATGGATTATAATATTTGATTATAGAGAACTTTTATTTTAGGATAGGCTTAGAATATTGGATTTGTCTTTGTTAATCGAGTTGTGTTTTCATTGTGTTGCATCAAGCATAATCTAAATAGATATAATGCATCATGTTTTCATCTTAATTAAGTCTTCAATAGAAAAT
>JZKD02S1961642.1:548172-560947 GCA_000966675.3 Picea glauca
GGACCATGAAATTAGTAGTAATATGCATATACAACCATTAAGAAACATAAATAATGTTGAGAATCCCTTTGGGACATGGATAGAAAAATATTAAGAGAGAAAAATGAGGCTCAACGTTTAGTCATGGAAGGTCTAGATTAGGGTTCTTGGTTCTACAAATAATTGTGGCATGGGCGTCGAATGGAAAATAGAATGCTAACTAGGGAACCCATGGAGGGTAGGTATTATCACACAAGTTATGATGTGCAAATGAGAAAGGCTATTGTCACAACCTAGTGGGATTGAACCTAAGGCACAACGATGGAAAAAGTGATGGTTAATAATGCAAGATGGTATTGTAGGAAATAACCTATCCCTATATGCCAGTTTAGAACACATACCTCATGGTTCAGTGGATTTCTCCATAAGAAATGCCAAAGATAATGTCACAAAATCTTGAAAAGACCATAAGAAAATATTAGATCCCATGTGTTGGCAATATGGCAATACAAGTTGGCATTGGCATTGACAATATATCTGTGATGATGATAATAGCATTGATGGAATTGACATTGAAAATAAATCTTTGATGATGATAATAGAATTGATGGCATTGACATTGACAATATTGACCCTACTGCATAATCATGACTGGAATCGGGATACTAATGTTGCATACATTTCAGATGTGTTGACATTATGGCGATTGTGTTGACATTATGGTGACTGTGATGACATTGACAATGTTACATATATTTAAATATGAACATATAAAACGGAGAAGAACATGTTGACATTATGTTGCCTATGATGACATGTCTATGTTGACAGTGCCATTGATGAGGCAGTATGATGACAAAGTTGATGGCTGACATTGACAGATAAGCAATGTGCATTGGGCATGTAAAATGACATAAGCAGTGATGTATGTTGAGTTGCTAACTATGATGGTTATGAGGCACTATGTTACTACAAGCCATGTGATGTGCCTAGAAGATAAGGGGTGGCTTTGCCCCAGATGTGACTTAAAAATTGACTGTCAAAGAAACAAAGCCTAGATGCAGCAAATGAGGAGGCAACACTAGAAACACTGAAACTAAACATTAGAAGGTTGTAGACGGCACAAAATTATCTTCAACATATTATTGTAATTGCGGCCAACATGCTATTGGTGAGACAAGCACTTGCTGAGAAGGGAGTTCCAGCTGCAAAGCTTGATACTGTCCTTTGTGGTGCAAATAAGAAACTCAATGACATCCTTAGTAATCCTGCTATAATCATTCATCATATTGGCCACTTTTTGTCTCATCTTTGGTTTCCATATGGGGAAAAAGATGAAGCTAAACAAGAGCTGATGAAAAGGATTTTGAGGAGGAGTTTGTCTACATATGATGATGTATTTGTGAGGGTTTCAACTACTTTATGTTCTGCAATTCAAACAATACTCCTTCTTGGTAAATGTTTACATGGTCGATCGTTGGCGGAGTTGGGTTTGAAGCAAATGAAGAGTTGCAGGTGGAGTCTCAACAACCATCCGATCAAATGATCGATGATGGCGATTGATTTTCCAATTTGGATTTATCCCACATTGGCAACGGGGTAGAGTTCATATGAGTTTATAAAGACTGACTTCACTATACCTATTCGACGCATAGTGAAAAGGTATGGCAGGGGCTCTACGTGCTTGGAATTCACATGAGGATCACCAACCTGGAGCCTGGGACGACCTGTCAAGCCCCCTACCTTTTGGAAGAAGTGAAAATAATCATTTTTTTACCGAGGATATGATCTCGTCCGTTGAATTAATATTTTTTTAATACACTTTTGGCACAGCGGTCATATGGGTGATTGTGGGCTTAGGTGCATTCATTATTTCGGTTTGTGGTAAGACTGCCATTTTTTATCAGAGTCTTTGACATAATGCCAAGTTTGGAGGATCACCAATTTCACTACCAATTAAATATACATCAATATTTGAAGACTGCTAAATTTGTCGGAAGATGTAACAGAATGATAAAACTAGAGGTTCACCATGTTCAGTAAAACCCTGCACAACACCAACGATCTCACACTATCACGATTTCTGTAAAACAAAAAATACCACGGCGAAGGTGGATCACACGAAGAAGATAACATAATCTATTAAAACTCTACCATAATTGTTGAAAGGTTTACATGCTTTCATGTCCAGATGATCACCAATTTAGTAAAATCCTGCAGAAACACAAAGACAGTAACCTACACGAAGAAATAGTTAGATTGAATCTTGGTTAAATCATTCATGCATTAAAAGATGGAACTAAATCGAAGAAGAATGATAACTATGTTAGTAATAATCAATGGTAATTAGTTATGTAATATTAAATGAAGAGATGTGATGTTCATGAAAAGTTGTGAAATTGAATGAACACACATGTTGTTTTAATGAAGAGTTATGTTGAAGACATTTATAAGTGTGCTGAGATGTGAAGGAATTTGAGTGACTGAAGTAGAGACATTGAATATCAAATGAAAAAAGAGACAGAGCAACAGTCATGATATCCAGTGCATGATACAAAAGATTTTTGGATTTATGAACAGAGGGTGGCTAGGAGGTGCTAGGGTAGGTCGGAGTCTGCAGGGGACTAAGTGCTTCCTTGTCAGTTGTAACTGACTAAATAGGGGGTTGTATCCTCCTACCAGTTGGATCTGGTGAATAGGGTTATGGGTGCATCATGATCAGTGGGTGTTGATCTAAATATGAAGAAAACATCTTCCTTCTATTATAACTTTTAAAAAAAAAAATTGCAGTTAATAGAAAAGTGTTTGTGGTTTTCTCAATTGGGCTCCACCATAAAACATTGTGTTCAGATTTTGTTTACATTTCTGCAACACATAATTAACAAAACTAAAAATTTGATAAAATTATTCTGTCCCTGATTCCCGCGCCCCCCCCCCCCTCAGTGACAGGATCTGATCCTTCACCATGTTAAATTACATAGTAGAATCTCACAAAAACAATATCAATGAAACAATAAGAAGTAATGAAAAGGTGTTTTTTGAACCCTATGTGAGAATAGCCTTTTTGGACCAAAAAGGCCTAAAAGGAGTCTATATGTGGTATAATAGGGTTGATTTTCACATTTACTTTGGTGAAATTTCCACTTGTGGTAAAAACTTGCTACCCTTCAAAACTTCTAGTGCAGATTGTGGGAGATTTAATCAGTGCAATTTTGTTCTATTTGGACTAGGTAAGAATAGAACTGTGTGTTTGAGTTTTGAATTTTATAACTTTTTTGGAGTTTTGGACATGATGTATTAGCTATTTATTTTATATACATATGGTTTGGCTCTTATTATGACTTTGAATGATTTGATTGGAAATCCATGTATTTATGTACATACATGTTTATGTTAATTCTTAATTTAATGTGACAAATGCAAACAAAGATAGTGAACTAATGTATGTAACCTCTTGGTCTCACCATGGGTGTGCCTATGATGAGGGCCAAGTGTATTATACTAACATATTAAAATCAAACACCAAACATGATAAGCATTGAAACAAATCAACGCACACACTAAAAAAACACACTCACATCACACACCTAAGTACAACGCACTATGCAACCTGGTGGTTTATGTAGAGTAGATCCCATTGCTAGGATTAAGGAAAGTATTCTTAACATCATTGATAAAGTCATGGGCCATTTTCAACATCATATGGCACACCATAAAGGGGAAATACCACATGGAATTGAATTTCCATGTTCCTAAATCTTTATGATTCCGATAAGAAACTAGAACCAAATCATTGTTAGGAACTACACAAGGACATTTATGGTGAGTAGTCTCATGAGATATTGCAACTTCTTGATGATGTCCATAAAGGCATGAAAAAAGTATGAGATGCTTTTTTTTAGTATGGTTTGAAGTGGAATATTCACTAGCAAGTTCAATAAAAGAAACCTGAGACTCAATCAGATCAAGACTTGACACTTCACTAAATGACATAGGAAGTGCCCCTTGTCCAATATTTTTGTTGTCACTAACCAACTATTCCATTTTGAGACAAAATGATGATAGATGATGCACATATTCACGTGTTTGATCAACTGTAGACATGACTTCTAGAATAGCCTTATCCGAAGGCAACTTAGTATCCAGGAAATCAAGGGAATTATGAGAGTTAAAAACCCAAATGGGTGAGGTATACTAATCATATTCCATATTAGGATGGAGTTTCTAACCAGTGTCAAAAAATGCCAATTGGATCACATGAGAGGCAATATTGACCGCAATAAGAGGCATGCTATCTCCAATGATTCAAATTCTAAAGGATTAGGTACTACCTAAGGATACGAGGACCCTTGTGATTCAATGGCACTCAAAGAGATCATACAAATATGAGTTATGTTTTGTGTAGAGATCACATGATAGGAAATCTTGACTGCACTAAGTGTCCTGCTAACTCCAAATGATTCAACTTATAAAGAATTAGGCACTGCCTAAAGATCTAAGGGCCCYTRTGATTCAATAGTGCCCAAAGAGATCATACAAGTAGGAGTTGTGTTTTGTGTAGTGAGTGGTGTGGTCAAGGTAAATGTACCCATTTTTTATGAATCCTTGAAGATCTCCACACAAACACTATCATAAGAACTCAAGGAACCATTGACGAATGAGACATTCATACCATTGTTATTACTTCTATTGAGCATACAATATTCTAGTTGATCAATAATCACCACCTTCCCTTGATGGGGAAAACATAGGACTCTAGAGATCAAGGAGATGACAAGAATCATCGTGTAGAACCAAATACACCCTAAGCAATATATTGTAATCTATTGCGACTTTGACTACCTCAACTTCGATTGCGACAATCTTTCCACCTCACTCCAAAAAAAGGAATAAATGATTCCATAGGGTGTAAATGTGTGGCCATCAAATTCCTTCAACATGGTGGTAGACTGCACAAGCTTTGGGGAACTTTCCAGAGTGTCCTTTTCCTACACATGTCTCCTTGACATGAGCATGAGTGTGTTCCTTGCACTTGGAACTAGTATGCTTGTGATACTCATTCCTCCTTTGTAACGTAGCATTATTTTATTCTTTTTCAATCTCTTCAAAAATATTGAAAAAGACAAAAAAATCAAATATACCCGAAAAAGAGGACGGGAAATATATTTTCTTTTTCTCGCAGCACAATGAGTCAGCCTTGGAAAAAGAACATTCTTCCATTTTTTCGTCAAGATTTGGGATCTAATATGACCTTAGGAAGTTGTTCTCGTTACATAGAGTTGTGTCCTCCTCCATTTGGTTATCCTTGCAAACATATGGAGAGTTTGTGTTGCCTTCTGCATCGTAGACTTATGTCAACATCATGTTGCCTGAGTCTGATCTTCTGTCCTACTATTGTCCAAGGGAATTTTTACCCAACCTGAGTCGACCTTTCTGCAGTTTGTCTCTTGACCTCATGACCGACCATCCCAAAATACCAATCAAGTCCTTGTTTGAAATCAATGAAGTTATCTTCCTGATCATCGAGATCATATTGTTTTTTCCCGACGAGCTGTCAAAGACCTCTGGGTAGTGATCTCGTACACTCACATTACACTCCTACCCGATTTCTGAAGATCTTGAAGTACTTGCTCGAGCTCTGAAGGCCTCATCTCCATCCATCAGGCGTCATTCACTTCTTGAAGATGGATATTATACATGTATATCTTTGATTTGGAGATGTAGATCCGTTGTGTATCTCTCACGGCTACACTTTATATAGTTATATGACATGTATCTGCAGTGTATTTGATTGGAAACCATGATTTATTTCATCCTGAGCATGGGTATGCCCACCTCAGAGAGATAATTGTTATTTTTGCAGATGGCACCTCCCAAACTCTGGTCCCGGGCTCACTCGCTTCATATGTTGGTTAAGATTTGTAATGTATTTTGGCCATCAGATGCTCTTATAACCTCACAAATTAGGGGGCATCTTCTATAACCCTAAACTTCACCATACATGCATACCTGGCATCAAGCCCTCTTACTTTCTATTTTTTCCAAGCCATCACTGAGCGACTCTTCTTAAAAAAACTATTTTTTAAGATGTACGCACCCTACACCAGTACTTCCTGCATACAGACGCTTGTTGCACCACTACAGCTCACGTACGAATACTAGATGCACCATTACAACCCGCGTATACCCACAAATATTGCAAAAATTAAAAATTTGCAAGGAATTCGTTGAGATTACGGGCTATTAGGTAGTTTCCCAACTGATCCACCGCTTATAGCCCGTCACCCATCCGAATAACCATCCTTTTTTCATATAAAAGGAGGTTTTGGGGTCTCATTCCTAGGCCAAGCATAAGAACAGTGAAACTCTTCCTGTTTCACATCCCCTCCTTGCCCCAAATAATTGCAATGACCTTGTGAGATTTGCATAAGAATTTCTCATTCTATCCCTTTTTCCTCCATCATAAGCCTATGTCATTTCCATAGAAGAAGTGTGAGAGGAGAAAGATATGTGGAAGCGTAGTTGGAGCTTGGTGAAGAGGATCCCAGACCAGGTTCGTTGAGTAGTCGTTGACCTGATTGTAAGTAAACATTGTGATATCAATAAAAGGAATACTTTTTCTGTCCCGAAATATGATGTGTCAAATATTTGTATTCAATTTATGTCTTAGACTAACATCTAACACATGATTTATATATGAGATGCATGTTTGTAGTTTCTTTTTTATATGTTTGTGAATGAAATCCATCCTTGAGAGGAGGTTTGTAGTCAGTGGAGCTATCAAACGTGAAAGGATTGACACCAGATGTGGAGTAAAAGGTAAATTTACCTCATCTTTTCACTTTGTCTTCCATGTATTACTCTGGGGTATATTCAGTGTATTTATAAAATTAGGAGACTTTTATAAAGTTAGATTTGCCTACATGTTGAACCCTAGTGTAGTCGATAGGGGGGTTTTCCCCCTAGAGCACGTAGGCATAGATAAGCATGGACATCTGTGAGATTCAGAGAGATATGGTTGAGTACATTAAATCTGTGAGTTGCATATGAGTTAGGGAATGGACATCCACATGCCACAGTGGGACAAAGCGTGGACATCCACATGTAGTAGAAGAAGAAAGAATGGATTTGTAAAAAGGGGAAAGGGAATATGTTTATTCCAGGTTGCAGAATCTGATGAGAGACTGCAAGTATGTTTGTCAAAGATCAGATACAATAGGGTTACTACAGAGTTAAAGTTATGTTTATGATTATGTTCGGAGATTGCATCTTAGTGGTGTTGTGAAGCATGCTTGATACATGACTTTGTGAGGTTTGGTATATGCCCTATTGGATGTATGATATCTATTGTAGAGTATGATTTGAGGTAGATATGTTGAGTCACATTACTGGTTATATTGGTATATCTTGTGGTGCATTGCTAGAGGAATTTCTGGGTGTTGTTGGTATATGATCTATGAGATTAGATCTGGTATGTTTGATGCACATCTTGGTGATGGTTTGAGTTGATATGAGTAGTTTTTATTAATGCACATCTTGGTGATATTGTGCATATGGTTGTGATTTGTCTTGGTGATTAGATCTATCTTGGTTGATGAGATTGATGTGACATATTGATTGAGACAGATTGATGTGACAGATTTTTGTAACGGGTTGGTGAGATAGGTTGTTGTGATAGGTTGATGTGACAGGTTGACAGTGATAGGTTGACAGTGGAAGTGGTTGATTCAGTGGTAGTGACATGTTTTCTACATTTATATTTCAGGGTGGTTAGACGAGGCAAGGATAGGTGGTTGTAGGCACCTTCTGGTTCTATCTGGAGAACATAGGGGGTTGTAGCCTCCTTCTGGTTGGAGCCAAAAAAGCAAGGATTTGTAGCTTCCTTTAGGTTGGAGCCTGAGAAAATATGGGGTTGTAGCCTCCTTTTGGTTGGAGCCAGATAATTTGGGAGTTGGAGTTTCCTTCAGGTTGGAGTCTGAGAAAATAGGGGGTTGGAGCCTCCTTCCATTTGTAGCTGGAAAGTAAGGAAGTTGGTGCTTCCTATGAAAGTACTTCTTAAGACATATAAGAAAATCATTTTTGTTTTTTCTCCCGTAATGGGTTTCCACGTAAATATTGGTGTATTGTGTATTTGTGGATGTTTTCTCTATCATTGTTTATTATGAAATGTTGGATGATATTGTTCATGATGCAATAATGTATTAAATGCATAAATGATAAACCATTGAATACTACTGATAAATTTAAATAATACATATTGTGATTAAAAGTGGTATTGAGTGATCATACTAATTCACCCCCCCCTCAGTATTCCAACACTTGATATCAGAGTAGGTCCTTTAGGAAGAAGTTTAACCATTGGAAGGTAGATCATGCAGAGAAACATTTTGTATAAAAATGGACTACCACATTTCAATGGTCAGAATGGTCAGGTGTATGAAATGTGGAGTATTAGGATGAAAACATTTTTATAGGAAAAAGGATAAGATGTTTGGAAATCAGTTGTTACAGGATACATCGCCACAAAGAAACCTTCGAAAACTACAACCAAGAAGGAATTTAAAAGGAACAACAAGATATAAATGGATTTTATCATGAAAGGATTACCTAATTTAGTAAAAAACAAAGTGGGACAGTGTGCATCAACCAAAGAGCTTTGGGACGACGTAAAAGATATTTACACAAGGAAAGGAACAAAAGAAAATGAAGCAGGTGAGAACTCAGATGATGAATAAGCCTACAAAGGTGAGTATTTTTTCTTTAATTGTAAAGAAGTATAACATATTGGAATTGAATGCCCTTATTTGAATATTGAAAGTGATGAGACAAAAAATCCCATTGAAATAGAATAAAATATTGAGATTCAAAAGAAAAATAAACATGAAGCAAATTTCAGTCAACAAGAAAGAGAACTTGAAAATGAAATAATCACATTCATGATCCAACTTGAATAAAAAAAGTGAATAGAAGAAGTCATGAGGAATCATATGTTGAAGAAAGAAGAAGAAGAAGTAGAGAAGCTTGAAGAAGAAGTGGTCATGTTGAGAGTAAAAGTTTTCAATCTTAGTAAGAACATTGAAGAGACAAAAGCATCCACATCAACAATAGAAAATGAAGAGAATCATTCCAAGTTAACAGAAAAGAAGAATGAAGAAAAGAGCAAGAGTTATGCAGAAGTAATCAAAGGAAGGAATCATGGTCAACCATAATCTAAGAAAAATGATAAAGATACATATTCAAGAAGACCCTTCACATTCAAGCCACAAATAAGTTTCAATCATGATTAACAAAGGCAGGAATTCAGAAGGAATACACCACAAATAATATCATTCACCCCCAGGTATCAAAATTTATTTTATGGTTATTATTTTTATTGTACTAACTTTGGACATAAAGTTGTAGACTGCGGAGCATATGGAAGAAATACTCAGGCAATAAGTGCTTATGTGGCTCCTCACAATACTGAATGTTACAAATTCCACAACTATGGTCATATAGCTCAGAATTGTAGAAGCATGATAGTGCCATCCATGAAGAAAGTAACATATATCAAATACACCAATATTTGGAAAAGGAAAGAACGAGAAGAAAATAAAGTGAGAGAAGAACATATTCCAGAAATTACAAGACTTTACATAGTACGAGAAAGACAAGGAGATCAAGATCATAATGAAGAATAGGTAAAGGAAGAACAAGTCCTAGAGATTGCACTCTCAAGATACATAGAAGTGAAATATCATGACAAATCTATAGAGAAAAAGGAAGATGTCATATACATGAAGGTTTGGAGAATAAATGAAAAACAAGAAGAAAAAGTAAATAAAGAATAGTTCCCAAAGATCACACGATTTTCAGTAGCACGAGAAAGAAAAGAAGAGAAGGTGAATAAAGAGTGGGCCCAAGAGAATGTACTTTCAAGGATTATAGTACAAAATCGATCCACATGATGAAATAAAGAAGTTAGATTTTAGAAGGATGATTAGTCTACATACAAAGAGGAAGACTAATCTACATCAGAGCAGGTATTTGTTTGAGCCACCTGGCTTGGAGACTCCCAGTAAATATGAATATTGAATAGGGGGATTCTAGGAAACAAATCTACATATAAAATATTTATCTTTCAAGCAGTTTGAAGTGTTTCAAAATGGTTCGATGACAGAGGTACAAAATGACAAATTCATCGATTAAGAAAGAAGTGTTCCCACACAAGTCTTAGTTGGGACATACATAGGAAGACGGTTATGATTATTTTCATGCAGATATTTCTTCAATACAGGTTGTTCCAGACATGTACAGCTTGGTTTGCAGATAGAGAAGATCAATGGACACATTTGATATGTGATGATCAGTTGCAGCCATGAAGACTTCATGATAGTATAGTGACAGATGGGTTAACATTGTGGATAGTTGAGTAGCAGAGTTATGGATAGTATGGAAAAAGATGGATTCATAAGAACACTTAGAAGGTTTGGACATATATATGATGGTGGATGAGAGTGTGATTTCATGACAGATTGGTTTAGAGACTAGCTCAGAGACAATTGGATGATCTTGATAGTGAAACATTTGAATGCTTAAACTTTGAATGTTTTTTATATATGTTAGTGATTTACACGAGGAAGAACCAATGGACAAAAACTCCAAAAGGAAGAAGGTACATGAAGGCCTACATTTTATCTACATGACATATTGTAGACAAGTCAAGGGGAGAGAAATAGTCAAAGAAGAGATCAGAAGAGTGAAGACAGGGAGAGCATCCCCATGGAGAGTTCATCCAGGGAGAGCAGTCCAAGAGAAAGTTACCTTTTTTCAAAAGGGGAGATATATTGGAGATTGATGATTTCAGTGATGTCAACCCTTGGGGAGTGATATTGGAGATTGATGTCAACCCTTGGAGATGTCTGGTAGCAATTTCTGGTATAATCCCCATAGGTGGGGTTAAGGAACCCGAATTTGATTCAAGAATATTGACATGAAGGACAATGTAATTGTAGGGAAGACTATCATAGATGGATAGTACATGTCATGTAATTTTCGATGATATGTGGTACGTCACACAGTTCCTCACAATTGAGTATATATGGCTTTATGAAGTTGCAAGACCCTTAAGAGTAGTCTAGAAGCCCCTAGAAGGTGATGCAGACCCCCCCCTCGCTCAGCAATGTTCTGCGACCTCCCAGTCTCTGCATTGTTCCAAATTCTGAGCTGAAATGGCTCTTTGGGCTCCTGTTGGAACCCCTTGAAAAAATCCATAGGTCTGTTTAATTCCCTGGCATAGGCCTTGAACAAACCTATGCACGCGCTCAACTTTCGATGCCCTTCTCTATTCTAAACAACACTCCTTTCACGTTTTGGGGTTTCGGGACTCCTGCATGCGAGCTCTCCCAGGCTCCTTGTCCTTCAAATTACCAAAACCTGAAAAAGGGTTGAGGTTCTTGGCTACTCCCTTAACCTCTCTCCATGTGATTACTTCCTCATGACCATGTGCTAATGCCAAAAGGCGCCTTTCATGGTTCGGGACTTCAACATTCAAGAGTCCCATCCCTTTACCTCTTGAAACCCTGAATCCTGGTCCTTCCCCAAACCAGATCTGACGATCTTGCTTCCTCCTCGATCGACGACCACGATCATTTTGCGATTTTGCGAGTTGGGACTCCACATCTCCCGACTCCTGGCCTCTCAAACACCTAGGTCCTGAAATGCCAAAAAGGGATTAACGATCTTTGCTACCGGCTTTCACAATTCGGGCAACTGCAGAATTAACCCTAGAGACTGAGGAGATGGCATGCATCATCACGTAGAACCATATACGCCACAAGAAATATATTGTAATCTATTGGGACATCGACTACCTCAAGTTCGATTGAGACATTCTTTCCACCTCACTCCACAAAAAAAGGAAAAAATGATTCCATGAGAACTAAATGTGTGGCCATCAAATTCCTTCAACATGGTGTTAGACTGCACAATATATGGGGAACTGATAGCTCTCCAAAATGACATGGACATAATACAATTGGAGGCCCCTTCATCAACAACATTTTTAAAGATATTCTTCACACACAATACTGCTTGAATCTGAAAAGAATTTTGTGGGGGAGCCTAGGCCTAATTTGGTCCATGTTATATGTAATCAAATGAGTCTCCAAAAGGGACTAGGGTTGGCAACTAGAGAGAAATAAATATGATTTCCTCCATGTGTTAGTGGGTCATATGAAGTTCCATGATGGTATTTTGAATCCTTGAAGCTGGTATACCACCCAATTTCTCCACTGGCTAGCTTAATCCCACTGCTAAATTCACTTAAAATCTACCACAATGTTTTCCTCATCACATTCCCTAGTACATTCAACCTTACTTTTTGGGACATCAATAAAAATACTCTCAAGTTTTTGGTTTTCATTTCTACACCATGCTGACTCAAACCCTAGTGCAACAGGAGGAGGAGGAGGTTGGATCAAACACTAACACAAGAGGATTTGTTTGGAAAATCTTGTGGAGATTCTTACTAATCAATGCAAGAACGAATATCGTGTTACATGTAAGTATTTTCAAATTTCTCCCCCATCATGCAACAAATGAGTTCAAAGACATAGATAATTGCTCACAAAGACAGAACTCAAAATCCCCTATATCATGTAAGAATTTTGAATTTGTTCGAGGGATATAGGTGCTTCATTTAACATGTCTCTTTGTGTAAAATCTCAACCTAATCATAACTCCTTCAAATTAGGTATAGAGACACTCTCAAGATGTTATCTTGTACTGTCCTTGATGATGGGTGGAGTGTCCACTC
>JZKD02S1961643.1:0-11860 GCA_000966675.3 Picea glauca
GAAAGTCGCCACTTTCAACAGCTAACGGGTCATAAAATATCGATTTGCGCTGTTGAAAGTGGGCAGATTTTCAAAATCGAATTTCTCGGTCATAAAAAATCCGTTTTTCATGTATGAATAGTTGATCGACATATAGAGAATCTAATCTATCCAATGGTGTTTTCATATCTTCATTTGGAGCTCAGGAAGGGATTGAAAAGTTCTCTGCAATTTTAAGTATCATTCTTTTCATTTGCAATTCAAAACTCTAAACGGTCCTTTGTGAACAATGTCTGATATGGAACCAAAGATTTGATTTGATGCTGCCAACCTGGGAGTACAGCCTCTGTACCTGAACCACTAAATTCTAACTTGCCATCCCTGATGCTATGATTTTAGAGCGTGAGTTTCTGAGCTGGATCCGAGATGTAATCCGACTGGGACATGAAACTCGCACTGAAATGATTACCCACTTCCATCAGCGTGTCTTTCTGATCACAGGTTGAGTTGATTTTGAAATGTGGATAAGTGCACATGATTCCTGCTTTCTCCAACCAACGGCCCATGGAAAACGCCCCTCAGCTGTAGAAATTTACCACTTTCAGCAGTGCATGATCCCGCACGAACTGCTCCTTAGTTGTTGAAAGCTTTCACTTTCCTCAGCGCGCCACCATGTGAGAACTTATCCTTAGCTATTGGAAGTCTTCTCTTTCACCAGCGCATGACCCTGTGGAAAATCCCCGTTAGCTGCGGAAAGTCTTCACTTTCCTCAGCGCGTGACCTTTTAAGAACTTCTCCTTAGCTGTGGAAAGCATGCACTTTCAACAGCGCACGACCTGCGAAACTGATTGTTGGACATTTTGAAATTCACCACTTTCAACAGCGCACAGACTTATGAAAAGTGCTCCTTAGCTGCTGAAAGTCGYCGCTTTCCACARCTAACACTCAACTTTTGGACACACRTTAGCTRTTGAAAGTGAATTATGCAAATTTTGAAAAGAAGACTTTATGGATCATATTATTTTCTAAGACAAAAACCAAAACCTAAGTTTTGCAGCTAAAAAGACTCAAAAATGAATTGAGGAAACTATCAATAGCCATGCTATCCACCATAAAACTCGACCAAAATGACGGTGCTATTTTGGGAGATAACAGCACCACTACAGGGTGCGACAATGTCTTGGGTTGATCCACTGCAGGGTGTGACACTTCTTAAAAGAGGAAAAAATGATGGAATTCAAGAATATTATATAAGAGAAGCTTCAAGATGAGGTGTTCTCCGATCGATTTGTATCTCACCCATACTCCTGATCTAAGGGAATCCTAACCTCCTCACCTCTTTCCTCTTCAATCTATAAAAGGAGGCTTCCCTCATGAGTAAATGTTAATAGAGAATAGTGAATGCAGAATAATGATTGATAAATTTTCTTATGGTTTGTTGTTAGAAGATTGTTAGTAATTATTTGGCTTTGAGGAATTCAATATGAGATAAAGGAGTCAATTGATGGTGTTGGATTTCATGGATGCATTGTGGGTATTGGAGCAACGAGCTTGTTGGAAGGAGTTTCAAAACATCAAGGCAACTTTTGTTGCAATCTATTTTCATTATCATTAATATAGTAATATAGTTAATTTCCTAGAAAGGTTGTATTTATTTGATTATATTTGTTTCATTTCTCCTTGATCATTTGCATAGGTTGTATCAAATTGCACTTTTTTCTTTCGCCTTTGTTGGCTTGTGTTTCTTGCTGGTTATCATACATAAGTCTCACAACAAAGTGGTTGGGAAATACAATTATCGAGGACAATCGTCTATTACAAGGTATGAATCCTCCACTAATCGGTAATTTGATTATATCAACCTAGAGAAAGTTCTATGTTCTATCTATTTTTTTCTAGTCTTGGTTTGCGAGTCTATGGAGATCAAACTATCTCCGAACAGACCAATTTGTCTAGTAACAAAATTGGCAATTCCATTGGGGACATTTCCTTCAAATTTGTTCTCTTAGAATTTCTATCTTGAATTGATTCATATCTCTGAGTCTTCACTTGACATTGTGTGATTAGTCAACCTTCAAATTCACTAGAAATATTCTTTAGTTTTTTTTTTCCAAGATTTTCTTGATTGTTTCACCCTGACTTTGAGAACTAGTGTGACATTGTCGCACTATGCATAGTTTTCATACTGCAACACTCTGGATTTTCGCTTTGTGTGCCACAGTAGCCTGCAACACTTCTTGGAAAATCAATTTTTATTTCAATTTTTCCTGCCCAGGTCTCAGGTTCGACCTTTGCTATGAATACTAGTTTTGATTTACAGTCTTGTTAGTAGTATTAGAGTCTATTTTTTTATCAATGTTTCAATTTATTCATGATTTCTTTTCTTTGTCTTTGGTAATTTGTTTTCCTATATCTAAAAGATGTATAATCTCTTAGCTTAGTCTTTGAGTGTCTCTTAGTTGGCTTTTAAATTTCTTTTTTCAAAGTGTTTTATTGAATTGTTTTCTCTTTTCTTTTGTGTTAAGGATTTTGTTTTAAAAAAAATAATATTTTCTATCTTTTTCTTTGCATTTAGAATATCTTTGTAGTTTTGTAAATATCAATGTGGGAGTTTTATTGCATCTTTTTGTTGTGTCTTGAGTTGTGGATGTATATTTTTCCCTTGAAGAATATTTGTTTCTTTCATTGCAAACTTTCATATTAATTGAAAAATAAAGAACTTCAATGGAATTGCATTCATTTGCATTTTTAAATCAAGAGGAAAAAGCTTATGCATTTGGACTTTTAGGTTGAATTAGAATCATTAAGTCATTGATTGTTTTGTGAAAATATTGGGATATTTCTTGAAGAGAATTGTATTTTGAATTTTACGTTTCAAAATAAAAGTACCTTCTCTCTCTCATGTAATTAGGATTCATTGAACAAAAATTGCATTTCATATCTTATTGCATGATATTTTGATTCAAGGTCAAACATCATGAGTTTCACTTCCACATATTTTGAGTAAAACAACAACCCTTAAAACTAAGCGTTAATAAAATTCATTCGATATTTTTCATATGGTGGCACACCAACATTAGCTTAGGTGTAGATATTTGGAATAGGTGGTGAGAATAAATATCCAAAGATATCAAACAAACATTGGATCTTGTGTCAGGGAGATAAATCCAATTTCCACATCTTTGTCCTGGGAAGCTCTTCTCACACAAGAATAAATCATGAGTTCACATTGGAATCAATGAAGTAACTAACCCCACTTCGTTGGTCTTGGTGGAGTGGTCTACACATATTACAAATGGTGTCATTAGACACTTGGGGATCACTTGGGAGGTATTACCTCGATCTGAAGAACCTCTCAAGGGGATTTCGGGTTTCAACCCTACCCTTGCATGTATACTCAACTATTTCCCCAGGCTTGGGTGTTGTAACTAGTAACCTTAGAGGAAAAAATATTTAGGGCTCCTAATCAAGGTGACAACAGAGGGGAAAGTCTTTGTTGTACCTGGGTCATATGTTGGTCAAAATCACTCAGGCTCCTTGGAGGGTAACCCATGGTTATTTCATGCGAGAACTTGCACCAGGGCATACGTCCGTTAAGCAAGTCACAAATATAACTAGTCCACCCTTTCTAACCCAACCCTTTTTACATTTCTCTCATGACGTTGGATTTCATCACCAACTAGTGTGTTCATTGTGAAAATTTTTGTTTGCATAGTTTGCTTGCTAGTTTGTTAGTTGAGTGTTGTCTATTTTCTATAGTGGGCTTTAAATTTTCTACCCTTTCTAACATGGCTGACAACGGTCTTCATCTCTCATGTAAGATGCAAGGATTTCCTCCTGAATATCATCAACCAATACCTCCCCATTCACCAGAAGATACTTCTCGTGGAGATATTGTTGAAGAAGAAAATTACTCTGACACAGCTAGGAGTGTTGCTACTCCTTTGATTCAACATTGTGAGGGAGTTATCACAAGTGTTCATGAAGGTTTTGTCCCTCCTACAAACCCACCATTAACTTATCTCGTTGGTCCACTTTTGGTTCGAGTAAATTCTTTAGGAGAAATTGTAACTGAAGATCATCCTAGATTACCATCCAAGCTTTTTGAAGAAGAAAACATGGAATCATGACAGCTTGATCAAAGTGACATATTCACAACCCCTATTCAAGCCTTTGACATATCATATCCAAGTATAAATATAGTGCATCCTTTATGGATAATTCCCTTGGGTCATATTATTTTTGATATATTGGGTATCAATCAACCATATTTTACCACACCACTTACCCCTGTTGTTACTAGTATAGTCACCACATCCTCAAACCTTTTCATTGGTCATACTGTAAGAAAAATAGGTAATATTGCTGCTATATGAAGTGAGGTATCAAGTGGGACAAGTATTTTCCTTCCTAGTCACTTGAATAGCGCCATGATGATTACGCCAACCCTATCTTTTCAAGATAGTAGTTCTTCAACATCTCAAAATTTCATTAGAACACCACTTCTTCCTAGAGAAGGTCAATCACTTCCTCCCAGATATAATGATCTTATCAGATGAGTTCCTAATCCTACCCAAATTTCACTAGGAGTATCTACCCTCCTGGAGTACAAAGTGGTCAACATCCTTCTATAGCTCAGTTTTCATTTGGGACACAAATTCTAGTTGGGGGGCAACCTTTAGCTGGAGGAAAAAACCTTATTATGGGTAAACCTTTTACTAGATCACAAGTTATAGGACCATATTCAAATCTTGGAACACAAAAACATCTTGGGGTGTAAGCTACCTTAGTAGGCCCTTCAGGTGGATTCATCCATCACATTGGTCCCTCTAATCCTATTTTCCCAGGTCTCAATCTTGGGAAAAGTTTTCTAGGAATTACCAAGAATAGACCCTCTAACCCTGTTTTCCCAAGTCTTAATCCTCGACAACCTTTTCCAGGAATTGTGAACCCTACATGGATTCAACCTATTCAAATGGGTATGCATCCTCAAGGAGGGATGCCTAGTCAACACCTTAACCCTAATTATATGTCCCAAAACTCCCAACAACAACCTATAATATGATCAATATATAATGCACCTTTACAAGTTGCTTATGGTCCTACTAGTATTCCGATAGGACTTCCTCCTCAAATTTACCAGTATCCTGAAGTTAATATTAGCCACTTTGTATTTTCCATACTTTTCTCGATTAATGAATGATCCCATTTCACACTCTCCTTTTTTTCCAGTTATTCCTGCCAAATTACCCTCAGATATTCCGAAGTTTGATGGTAAACCAAGAGATGATCTTAATAATCATGTCATGAATTTCCATATTTGTGTTCATCAAACTCATTGATGGATGAATCTATACGATTATGTATTTTTCAAATAACTCTTATGGGAACCACAACTAAGTGGTATATTGAATTACCCATATGATTATTTCATGAATTTAATTCATTAGCCATGGATTTCCTCACACATTTTCAACTACCTATACGATATCAAATAGGTACCAAGATTTTAAGTTCACTTCAAAAAACCACCTCTACTCACATTTATGATTATATTCACAAGTGGATGCAATGAATATGATTAATCAAAGCTCACAATCCTAATCAATTGTTAGCTAAATGGTTCACGAAATATATTCTAGGACCCATTGCTCTAGATGTTGCTATGGGAGGATTAGTTACTGAAGAACAAGCCATTAGTCGTGCCCAGTACCTTGATTTGGTATATTCTTATACTAGAATATTATATGATATTATTCCTCATGCTGCTCGCTCATCAACAAATCCAAACCAAACACTTCCTATGGAATCTCACGATGTTGATGGTGTGATTAGTTCTATTAATAAAGAAACTAAAAGTAAGACTTCTACCATGACTCCCAACCCCAAGACAATTCCCACCACTACAACTACTCCAAATAATACACCTTCCACTCCTTCTTGTAACACTTATGAGGTGAACGTTGTTCAATATACATCGATCTCTAAAAATGGAAATAAGAGAAAAGGAAAAGGAAAAACAAAACAAACTGCCCAACCACAATACAAGCCAAAAACTCCACCAGGTGATGATAAGGAAAAATGTAAAACTAAATATTCTTGTGTCATTTGTGATGAGGATCATTACACTAAATATTGTCCACGTTGTGTCGATGTAAATCATTTCCTTAAAGGAACTTCAATCACACCCATTGTATTTACTAATCCTTTTCCATCTCAACAGACTCAAATGGTTACAGTTTCAAAAAAACCCTCTGTGTCTGGAATCTCTTATGTACTTATGTGTACAATAGATAAAGATAAATAGGTTTCACTCACAAAACTATCTAAAGACTATCCTTCCTCAAATGGAAGTGTTGTTGAGTAGCCTTCTACATCTACCACACCATCTACTGGTCCTCTACAAATTGATCGACCAAGTTTAGACACAGTGATTAAACCACTTCCAAAATTTGTTGTTCATAGGTCGTCTTTTAATATGGATCCGCGAGCTTCTCAAAACTACAATATTGTAGAATATTTAGCTCAAGATCCTTCTGCGATGTTGATCCTCGAATTCCTCCAAAATTTCCCTGCGCAACAAAGAGCATTGTTGTTAGCCATTGGTGGAATTGTCTGTAGTGATGAGAATATGACAACCTTTGACTTGGAAACTCATCTTCCAAGGCTCCCTCACCAACTTGCCTTTGAAGCTCAAGCCAATGTGTGCTAAAAGACTATTTTTCATACTGTTATAGATGAAGGAGCCTCGACCTATGTGATGTCTCTTAATTGTTGGAAATATATTGGTTCTCTGTCGATTAACCAATCACCTAATACATTAAAATCATTTGACGGCTAAGGATTTAAACCGTTTGGAGTACTTAATGAATTACCAATTGAGTTAGAAGGTAAGACAATCATTGTTGAAGTATAATTTTCTGATGCAACACTTGATTATAATATTGTACTAGGACATAGTTGGATTTACACCATGTCTACTCTAGTTTCTACCTTGTTTCATGTACTACATTTCCCTCATCAAGGAAAAATAGTCACGGTAGACCAACTCCCCTTATTTAATTCTGATTCATGCATTGGTAGAACATTCATTTTATAGAGAAAATCCCATATTCATATCATAATGTTGGAGTGGGTCTTTTGAAATATTCATCTTTGATGGGAACTTTTCCACTCCCACCACTTGACATTCCTCTAGGTGTCGCCCAAGTAGACATGATTTCAACTCAGGTGAAACAATCACTAGAATCACTTGATCCTTTGGTAGTACTGGTACTTGGTCTTAATGATCATAGTTCATTGTCTCTATGGAGATCATTAACAAATTAAACAGACCCCCCTCCCTCCAAATTGAGTCTTCCTCTAGATATAATACTTGAACATTGTTTTCCTCTACCTAGTGAAAATATTCTTGTTAGTAGTTAGGCACATAAATGAGGAAATAAGAAGCATCAATGGAGGAAATGACTATTGGGGGGAATATCTCCAGCCTTTGGACATCATGCTAGAGCAAAGACACTAGCTTCTACCACACAAGATGGGGGAAAAATACCTCTAGAGAGACATGCTACTAGGAGGGTTCCTCACTTGGGGGTCATTCCCATCATAGCGTAGTAGTATTTTCTAGAATGAGCTTAGTATTTGTTCTTTTTCGTGCTCATAAATACATGAGAATACGTTACTGATCTCAGTCTTTGTTCTTTCTAGTGCTCGTTAATACATGAGAATAGGATACAAAGTATACTCTTATCTCTTTTTCTGACTCGTAAAAGTTATATGAAAAAATAAATCTTTGGAGTCTCCTTTAATCTCTTTTTAGAATCCCTAAACATGAAAAGATCATTGAGTGAACTCACCTCCTTTCACACTCATTAAAGTATTTTAAAGGGCATCTATTATGTTTTAGTTTACCCCTTTTTTGGGCTGAGTATGATTAATTATGAAAAAGAAATACTCTAGTCAATCATGGCTAAAAAAGTTCTCCCATGTATTATTTTATACCTTTTTGGGGCTTGGGAGACTAAATTTACAAAAAATTTAAGCATGGAGTTTTCTTTAAGTGTTTTTTAAACTCTCTAAACATGAAAATCCACCGATTTTACTTTCTCTCAGCTCACAAAATTTACATTGAAAGGCCCATATTGGATTGAACCACTCCTTCCTAGGGTTCGTTAAAAATAATCCAAAGGACTCATCCAAAGGATGAGCCTATAGTACAAGCATATGTTATCCTCCTCAAACTTGTGTAAAAATAAAGAGGTACTCACCAGACATGGTGGGAGAAATTGGGAAAGTGAACTTATATGAAATCTGTATTAATCTTTGACAGCTAGTCACTCTTGAACATGACACCCTTTCACTCCTTGTGTCAAGGTTGAGAAATCCATTTGTCTCTTGTTGATCATATTCATCCATGATTCTAAACTTTGGTTTGTGATCCTCTTTTGAGTCAATGCTTCCAAGAAAATTTTCGTGTCATCCATATGTTCAAGAGATATCCAGTTGAAATAAACCTTTTGTAGTTTCAGACATCCTTGAGTCAATCATACACCAATCCATGCTTCATCTACTTCAAATATTTGCACCTATTTCATTTCATTGATGAGGGATACATCAAGGCCCTCCTGCGACATACCACTTCCTATCGACTTCAACACATTATCTAGGAAGACAATTTAGAAACTTTACAGTACCTTGGAACTTGCATGACTAAATGGAAAGTTTCCTCACCTTCGAAAATAGGTTTTCATCAATGACCTTCGATCGAGTGATTCTATGGGTGTTCAACTTCAGCTCATCTATTCACACTCAATAGGATGTACTTATGTACGTTAAGGGACATTGTCATTATTAGTGGTTCCTTTTGCATTTGTTAACGATAATCATCATTGACCAGTAATCATATGGTTTCTACCATGTTCGACTTCAACACATTTATTCACATGGTTAGAGTCATACTATGGAATAGTGAAAATGAAGACCCTAGATCTTGTAAAACAGATCCAGGTTGTGATGGAGTATTTTGAGTATATATTCTTGCATAGATCCACAGTGTATATTTTTTGGCTATGTTAAAAAAATTGAGTATTTATGACATAGATCCACAATGTATTTTCAATGGCTATGTTTAGATTTAATTTTTTTTGGCATGGATCCACAGTGTAATTTGGTGGCCATGACCTATCATACATGATAGGGATATTTTCATGTAAACATATATGATTGGAGTCATTTATATTCTGAGTATGGTAATTCCTACCTCAGATATGATACTGTAATTCCTTGTTTGTTGTTGGCATGTCTCCAACTGATGAGCTCGTTGTTCTAATACCTACACGACAAATTATTTCAATTGTAATATCCCCAAAAAATAAATTATTATTGAAGTCTGAAATTACGTATAAATTTATTTTCGTTTTTAATAAATTCAAAATTGGAAAATTATTGCCAATTATGGCAATTCCGAATTTGGAATTTAGTTAATTGTAATTTATTACTATGATTGTTGGACAAAGATTTGATTTTCCCAACCAACTCTTTGACTATGAAACTTGTAAGAAACAAATATTTTTATATTTATTGGTGAGAGACAAATGGAACAACCAGGTTGAAATCAACCGACCATGAATCCATGAGTGGGGAACATGTTTGAACTGCCTAAGGGTTGAATTCTACAAGTGGAAATTCAAGAATTTGGCCATTGGTAGCCCTTGAAAATCAGGGACTTGTAAAGATGCGAAAAATTCCCAAGGGGAAAATACCTAGGCACAAATGCTTTTGGCATATATAGCATATGGGAGGAGGCAAGACACTGCCTAGTGTGCTGGGGAAAATAATATCACTTGCTATTATGAGCACTATTTTCTGAGTGTGAGGCAAGGAGAAGTTTTCTGAAACTGAATAAGAACTATAGCTAAGGAGGAGTTCTGGAATTTACCCTCATGGGTTCATGGTCAGGCTAGGGGGTGAACAAAGAAAGTAGATTGGTTGTTCTGTTCTATGGTTGGGTGGAACTTGGTTGTTCCATTTTTTTCTTTAGCACTTTGTTTAGATATGTTCCTCTACTCTTCCCTGGTTGAATTTCTGTTGATTAAATAGTTGGTAGTATACATTTTCCTAGATGGATGTCCTAGTGTTTTATGGCTGATAGAATTTGAGAGCCACTGTGTATGATAGTTGTTTTAGGTACGATTTGATTTTTTTAATGCATAAAGTAATAAATCTACTGTGTGTTAGATACTGTAAATGAAAATTGTTTTTAGTTAATGAATAACGTTATGAAATCTATGGTGTGTTAGTTATGGTAGGTACATAGGATATACCTATAAGTTAAATAAAATATAATCATTTCAGGGTTATTTTAACCTCTACTAGGCATGTGAGCACATACATATAGATGTTCAGATTCAAGTAATATTAAACTATGAAAATGCTAGACATAACTCTGGAAACATATAAACATATATGTGTATACATATTTCTATGGATTGGAATATGCACAACTATATAAATAACTAAGGGGTGTTTGATTTTTACAAATACCAAAGTAGACCCAGAAGGAATATAAAATAGAATTTAATATATGTATATGTTGCTGCTCATACAAAATTTTAGTATCAGTCAACAATTGAACGCCCATACACAGGAAGGGTTCAGATATTTGGGCCTCACATTTTTTGTTTTTTTCCAAGTGAATTGTCCTGTGTTATGACTATGCCCATAAAGACTAAAGAACCTTTTAGTTCGTCTTCACCATAGTAACACTAAATTAAGTTGAAAGTATTATACAATATTCATTACAAAAGCTACAATGTGTATAACAATAATCTCGTTCTTTAACAAATTAGAGAAGATATGTGCATTTTATTACAATAAGAAAATAAATGTGCTGTATAGCCGGTAGCATGGGATCCAAATCCTTGCAAACAGAACACCCTGGACAAGGATCTAGTACCATTTGAAACCCATGACTGAACTAACACTAAATTTTGTAACCCAGATACCTTTTTCGCGCATGATGTTGTCGAAACCATGGACTGCGAAAGTTTAAATCCTGGAAGGAATTCAATAATTTATAATTAGTATTAAGTTATAGGTAAATAAAAATTCAAATAATGAATATAGAATAATTACCAAGATAAATTCTACGAAAAATAAATATCACAGATGTAATAGATGAACTTCACTTAACTTGCGATTTGGGGAACATATGCATGTTCTTCCATCTGCATTGTCGAGGAAATCATCCGTAGACCAAAGGGGAGGAGTGGACCAAGGTTTACCTGATGGGTACCCTCACAAAAAACATGGGTCCCATCACTAGATTACAATAATAAAATCCTTAACCATATATGTTAGAAGGAAATAAACAATAAGCATTCTTAAACCAAAATTATCAAGAATGCACAGAATAAAATGTGCCCCACGAAAATTACATAAATTTGGATCACAGATAATGCTACGAGATTCTTGCCATCATAAATGTAAGAAAAGAAAAGCTATAGGTCGATGACAAATAATAAAAAAATCATAACAGAGTTCTGAGTATCTAAATCTCTGTTCCATTTTTCATATGAACAAGGTGAAATTAGATAGATGAACTACTGCATTTTCGAACGAAGAGAAAGGATAAAGATTTTAGGAATTATTGAGTTCTTGAATAATACCACATAGTGGGAATATTAACCTTGTGTCTATGCATGTACATGCACAACTAGGGTGAATGGAGAAATCCTTGATTAAAACAAAACCGTATATAGTAGTAAAGAAACTATTGGAAGATTGGTTGTTGTCATTGATGTCAACCCTAGTCATGGGTTTTGGACCACAAGATTGATAAAGGTATTTGGACATGAAGGACAATGCACATGCATATACAACA
>JZKD02S1961643.1:25145-41311 GCA_000966675.3 Picea glauca
GAAACGCGACACGGTGGTCGTCATGACAGGGAGGGGCCCCACTTCACACGCCACACTATTCCAGACCACCCCCCGTTAAAAGCAGAATGGAAAGGGGGGTCCAGAATCCACCTGGAATCCATTGATCATGATGAATTAATCTCAACCGTTAGAGAGTTGCGTGTCCAATTCTGGACCCCTCCCTACCACTAAAGGCAGAACAGTAAGGGGGCTCCGGAATGGAACCTCAGTCGTAGATCTAGACGGGTGGACTCTGGCCGTCCAGATCTGCTCGCCGCTTATCCTAAAGAATAATTCACATCCTGGCTTAAGTGGACGTCTCACCTCCACATCTAACGATCATTATAGACTAATGATCCTCCGAACGAATCTCCTCCGTCCGTCGGGGTTTTGACACTCGCGATGTCCCAATAATTTGGTTCATCGATCCCTGAATCTCGATACGCTCCTTTGTTGCCTTAGCCTCCCGGGATAAGTCCTTAATCCTCATGACCTCTATCTCACAAGACTGCAGCCTTGTTCCTCATCGGGGTTTCAGGGTTTTCAATGCCACAATACATGCGTCCACGGGATTCCCGATTCCCCGAATCCCAATTCTCCGTTGTAATGATAGCTGGCCTCCACTGTGGTCCTTCCCTCAGCCTTGATATGCTGACAGCTATCCCCCACTAATCGGGGTTTCACGTTTCGCGATCCCAAAGTGCACAGATAACTTTTCACCGGGATCTCTGATATCCCGATGAACAAAACTCCAATGGACGGCCTCCTCGTCGGGACTTTCCCCGATGGCCTGGATCTCTGCCATGCGTCCCCACAAACGGACGGTCCTGATCCAATCTCGCACTTTCACGACTTCTGGTGCTCCAAAATTATTTCCTTCCAAATCTCTGATATACTAATGGGATCTCGATATTGCCACGTGTCCTCACAAACGAGCGGCTCTGATCTCGTCGGAATCTCGAGACTTGTGATGTCCCAACTCCTTCGACCTCAGGAACTCTGATTTCTCGATGCTGAATATCCCAACTCTCTGCGGATTTCGAACACGCGTCCCAAATGGATGGATGGTCCAGATAAACTCTTGAGGTTTGCGGTTTATAGCATCCCGATTCCCTTGACCTCAGGACTTGCGAAACTACGATATCCAACTCTCTTCAGATCTTCGACACGTGCCCAAACCTGATGAATGGTCCAGACTTGATCTCACTGTTTCGAGACTTATAGTGTCCCGATTCCCTTGACCTCAGGATCTCTGATATCCCGATGGCCAACATCTTGACTGTCTCCGGATCTTTGACACCTGTCTGATCCAACGACTGACGGGTAATCAGACCAAGATCCAATGGTCTAGATCCGTTCCTCCTGTGCACACTCCAAAGACTAAACTCCGAGAATCTTAACCCTATCCAATGGCTGATGGAATTTCTGATGAGATCCAATGGCTCAGATTGTCCCACCTTATGCATTCCTCCACTACTTCGTGGATGTGGAAATATCCATGGTCCAAATGTTCTCCTGGGTCTTGGGATCTACGATCCCGATTTCGTCGTTGTTCACGAAGATAGAGGGAAAAAGGGCAAGGTATGTAATGCCCTCATTACTTTCATCAATCTAACGGTCATGAATGGCTATGGGTCACCCGATGAGATCTCATTCATCGATTCGTTACATATCCCTACACTTCTACCTCAGAACCTTAAGAGGGTCATTCCCCCTCGTACAGGGTTAATAAGACTTGTGCGTTCAAGTCCTTTTTCTAGGTTCTTGGTGAACCTTTCTAAGGAGGAAATCTTTATGAAGAGATCTATACCGGGCATCCCTGGAGATGGATAAGGGAAAGCAACTTCCCGAGAACGGGCTGGGAGCCTAACTTAGTTCAATCTAGGAATAAATAAAATTACTTTATCCACGTACGTCATGCGTGGTTTCATCTGTTATGAGCATATATCTATTCATTCTTATCAAACACTGCACAAACATTCTTACACAAAAATCATTCATAATTTCACAGTTCTATGAGCATATACATATATATATCATTCTATAAATTCCAAGATACAAATATGTAAAACACTTATCCGAAAATAACACCAAAAATGGGTGCAACTGTTGAGAGGGGTACTCATTTCCACCCAACCGTAGGCGTAGAGACTCCCAATGGATTTACCACTAGCCACCCCTGAGCTGAGACCACAATTCTCTGAGACTGCATCTCTCTCTGTCTGCCAGTGACCAAGAGTGAAGGTTGCAATCCTTCCTCTCTGTTATCACTCACTCTGCATAATCCAGAGTTCCCCTCGCGACTGCCCTTTCAATCGCCTCTGCCATACGCCCTATCCTCTCGCGAGGTTGCATGTGGCACGATTACCCTCGCGCTGATCAGGCCTGACGACTCTATGGATGGGAGGTTCACCATCCCATCCCTCATCAAGCCATCCGCCTACCAGCCTGCGAGGCATTGAATTTCAGGGCCAGCGAGTCGCTTTTGGTTCTCCGGGCCAGTGGATTCCAAATACGGTATTTAATTCTTGGTGGAAGTTAATGCCACCTTTTCAGGTGCCTTCCATCGCCATCGTGGTCTCTTTTTCTGCACATCCCCGCATCAACAGTCCTGCAATAAATTCAGAATGTTATTCACATTCATTGACCTCTTCCTCAAGTTCCATTTACATCACATATTCACATTTATGAGTTTGCCATAGTTCTTGGCTAGTCCAGTTATATTTACAAGTTGGGGGAAATAGGGTGTTACAGTATCATGATGATAGGGGGATCATGAGTGTTTCCATCAATGACAAAGGGGGAGATTGTTGGAAGATTTATTGTTGTCATTGATGTCAACCCTAGTCATTGGTTGTATTTATTGATGTCAACCCTAGCCATTGGATTTTGGACCCAACAATTGATCAAAGTAGGTAGACATGAAGGAAATTTCACATGAAAGTACAACACCCATGGATGGATAGTATAAGTCACACCTCTTCTGTTGGTATGTGGCACGTCACGTGGATCCTCACGATTGAGGATAAATGAATTTTTGAATATGACAATGTGAATTGAAGCAGAAACTACATGTTGGCCCTACTATTAAAAGGAAGTGACATAAAGGTTATAAATACATCTCATTATACATTCATTTTTCAAGACACACAAGTTTTTTAATGAACAAGGAGATATAAGTTGAATTTCAGAGGAAATATGAAGTAAAAAAGGCCAGATTTCAAGGGAGGATGAAGTATTTTGGTGATGTGTTTTGCTGTTCCAGAGTTTGTACTCAAGGCTGGGGAGCACAAGGTCTAGGCATTCAAATGAGGGTTTGAGATATAAAGAAGAAGGAAACAACTCTTTAAAGGAAGAAGGAGCTATGGTTGATTTCTGAGTTGTCTTTTCTAGCTTCCAATTGTTCCTAGACATTGATGTCCCATTCAATGGTCGCCCATGAGCGTTCAAGTTCAACCCAGGTGGTGGCATTTTTTAAGATAATATTGAAAAGGTTTAGGGTGATACTGGTATGGTCTGTGAGATCGGGTTCAATGTTGGGTTGTCTCGTAACTGGTACAGTCATGGAGGAATAAAGTTTCAAGGATTATTTGCTTCCTTTTAGATTGTATGAGAAAATTTCTTGAATCTTGAATTAATAGTGTAGCAAAATCAAAGGCCGTTTCCCGTATCTGAGTTAAAATGAAAACCAAGCATGGAATGAAAAAAAACACAAATCTATGGAACAATGTGAGGCTTCGATCATGGAAGAATATCACACTATGACAGAGGAAGAAAAAAGATAAGGAAACAACTTTAATGAAGCATCAGATATAATAATCTAAGTCATTCATAGGTCTTGTAAGTGCTGATAGCCGATACAGAGGAAAAACCATAAATGATCAGATCATTAAAAAATTCAATCACCACAGTAGAATTTGTACTAATTTGTAGCTACACATTCATCAAAGATACATGATAAATGGAGTTAAATATGAAATAATAGAGGAGCACATAACTCAAACTTGATAGGGTCTGGAATCTCTGACTTGCATTTGTATTAATTTTGGCAAAATGAAGAACTATCTGCTACAATAAGCCAAAACAAAGCCCCTGGTGTATCTTTCAAAAATGTATTTATACATATAAAATCATCAACCCTAGAAGGTTGGTATTCTCCTAATCTCCTATGTGCTAACAGTTACAGAATATGAAATTCGAATCGTTTTTCTCAACTACTTTTTACTTTTTACCGGTTGGAAAAAATAAACAGACATGCATTACTTAATCATTTCTTCGAAATGTTTTCTTCGCTTGGTCTCGAACACTCGACACACTTGCCGAGAAACTACACCAAAATTCGAGAAGGTTCTGACGTATCCGTTGCTTCAAATACATATAACTTCCTTTGAATTTTGGGCAACCTGTCTTCAATCTTCCCCTTGTCAAACTTTGTAGATTGCAACTATATATTTGGCTTTATTAGCCATTTATCCATTTGGGCAATTTCAAGCTGCTTGAATTGTGAAATCTTGAGCTAGGCTTCATTCCAACTCTCCTTGATATGCAGTTGATGCCTTACAACATTTATGTGTCCTAACAGCCCAAGACAATAACCTTTGCCAATGCCCAGTGTTTCTATATCTAGCTGATCAAACACTTCTTCACATTCTTTCTTAACTTGTCTTGCCAATTTCCTGCTTTCGACAATATTGGTTTCCCATATTTTTAACATAATGTCTCCCCTAATCTGTTCTTCTATAGTTAGCTTTGGGATTGCCAGTACTTCTTCTCTAGTTGAAAATGCTACTTCTTTTTGAAAAGCAACGCAAGCTATTGTAGCTTATTTTTCCTTGGAAGCAATGTTATCCAATGAATGGMCTATTTCCAAAACATATTTTTGAACGATTTCTATTTTAGAAAACATGTTTTKTTGTTTTGACTGTAGTTTCTCGTATACCTCTAGTGCTTAGGCTTGAAATGTTGTTATACTCACAAATTTTCCTTYAKTGGACTTCAATTCAGCATGTAGCTGTCTCACCAATTACTCCTGTCGAATAACCTRTATTTGACTCATTTTCATTTGCTTGTTCTCTTCATCTAAACTAGACTTCAACGATTGCAATTCATGTTTGTYAGYAGTTCTGGCRTGTTCAAMTCTTTGATTTACCACTTCTCGAATATTATTTTCTGTGTGCCTTATTTGGTCCTGCAGCTGAGCTATCATTTGATTTTTCTGCTTTAGCCTTATCTTCARAGAGTCAACTGAGAATAAATTGGTAGTTTCCAAGGCTCCCATAGAGCCTGCTACTTCTCTGGCAAAGTCTYCCTCTTCTAGGTTTTKCCCATATACGATCACTTTGTGTTTCTTCACCATTGTTCCTTCTCTCAGATGCATTTCCTATTTTAACACTGCCTTCCTCTTCTTACTGAAAAAGTAGTCAGAGGAGGGTATCTCTTCCCTAGAGATAGGAGTAAGGTCACTTGCATATATGACTTGCAGAAGGGGGTTTCCAAAAGTTGACTGTATAGGAGTTAATGATGCAATATGGTTGCCCAATTTTGAAGATTGAGTTTCTCCTGCTATTTTGGGGATATTAACAAGAATAGTCGATGATGAAGGAAAAATTGTTTGATTCGAATTTGAAGGAGTCTCATATTTTGAACTTGTTTTAGACCCTAGATTCTTTGATTGTGAAGTTTCTGCCTTTTGTGAAGACGTTTCAGTCTTCTTTGGGTTTTCTTCTGTAGTCTCTTTATCATGAGCCTCTGATCCAAAACCTGGGGGAGTATTTTCTTGAGCTGGGAGAGGGTTTGTTGATTCTCCCTGTAGTATCTTCGACAAACCAATTTGTCTGTGCTTTTGGAAAGTCAGAAAGATGGTCTGTAGGTCGGGTGATAATGCTTGAACTCTGTCTAATACTTCTTCATATGTCCTGGCTCCCTTGAACATGTCATCGCAGGGAGAAACCTCATGTTCATACATTTTCATGTTGCAGTGAGTAAGGTGATTTCCTACAACTTGATACGGGTCATGTTTTTTGAGTTCAAGGTCTACTAATTTGATGTCATCCAGTGCCACAGCTTCTACCTTGGCATGGCCCAAGTTAAGTAATGAATACTTCCCAATCTGTACAGGAAAAACTAGCCAGAACTTCTTCTGAGTCGCTTTCAATTCCATGCCAATGCCACCAATTACTATTTGGTAGGCCACCTCCCTGCACACCAGTTTGTCAGGAAGGAACTTCGACAGTGCATGAGGAGGAATCGAGCACCCGAAAACCTTGACATAGGAAAAACTCTCTTCAATAAACCAATCTGCAGTCACCCTGAGATTTCCCATGATTTTCTCTGAAATACGAGGGGGTGCATAATGATACAAAATTTGGTGCAGAGGTATCACTACGTAGTGGTAGATTTCGTAAAATACATCTTTAGCATTTTCCTCCCATAGATTGGAATGATAAACATGAATGGGCTCCTCATAGGCTAGGTTCCATCTCCAACTCATAAAAGGGAATGGAGTCATGTAACAAACCACATCCATAATATAGGTGGACATGTAAAAATATGCAGGTTGTCCTTTCAACTTAGCTATTTGGTACTTTGCAACCTCACTAGCTATATTGTCGGATGAAATTTTGCCCCAATTAAAAATGTAGCCCTCAGCTACTTTGTGTATAAGTGGCACCCAATCTTCCAGAAAATGGGTAGGGATCTTCCTTCCAAAGAGTCTACATAGCATCAGGGCTATATAAACCATGTATTGGTTTAATGAAGATGTGGCATAGATGTCGTGGGTATTGGCTCTAAAACTTGTTGGAATTCCCCACTAGTCTTTGATTATATTTGGATATGTTTGATCAAATTCTGTGCACTTCTTTCTTTGCAATTCTGCTATGAATTCGATATTATAAATGTATTTATAAGTAGGGGGTAGTTTATACATTACTTGGATGTTCTCCGATATGAATGAGCCAATGATGACCCCTTGACTGTTTTGAATGCTCCTTGTCGGAACATCAATTTTCTCTAAAGCCCAACATACAATGTTGTTATATGACATGAGTCTTTGCCATGTGGATATTTTGTGCAGCTCAGACTTGGATATGTCTCTGAGTTTATTTTCATTCCTTTCATTCTTGAAATTGTTGGGGCAATTCCTAATCTCATAGTCCAAACTCTCAAAAATCAGCCTCCAAGATTTGATTAAATCCACAACATGTGGTGTAGTGTCTGATACCACATCTCCATCCGGATTTGAGATTCCACCTGCTTCTTCACTCTTATTAGGTTCTTTTCTATGTGCCATGGTGTCTGTGATAAATGAAAACCTATTGCAGAGAAGAAATGTGTGAGCTCTTCTGAATATAATTCGCTCCTAGTCTAAAAGTAGGAATGAAATTTGAAATAACAGACCTTTATTTGCCTTTAACTTGTCTTAAATTTATCGTACCGATGCAAGTGATAAGAATTAAATGCTTTAATGGGGATGGTATGCCAGGAGATACACACCCTATGTTCAAAATATCTTCATTAATATGTTATAGAGACTGCCACATATCGACAATTCAAAACTGGGAGTTCAAAAGGAATGTCATTGAAAACTCCCGAATAACGAAACATGAAAAGCTATTAATTATCATTAATCTCACTTTAAAGTTAAGTTAATTTGTGTTTAAGCACTTAATTCTTTCAGGTTTTCATGTTTCAGAGTTTCGAACATCGTGTCCCCAAGAGGTATAACACCAGAAACCACAAATCATGAAATCACGATGGAGTTTATTTAGGCACTAACTACTTGCTTTAACCATTTAATTAATTGTTATTAGAGGCTAACCTTTACTTTTCGTGGATTGGAGTATGAGGAATCTGATAGCATTTGACGTGAGAAATCCCGAATCGCGAAATCACGATGGGATTTATTAACTGCCAATCATTTTTTAGCACCTAATTAAGTGTGATTAGATCGTAATATTTCAAGGTTTTGGATATCGTGAATTCAAATTTTATAGCATGTGAGAATCCTGAATCATGAAATCATGATGGGATTTATTAAACCCTTTTTAAATTATTTAATGAACGTGGCACTAGATTTTAACACTTTTGTGAATTCTATAATCAGTGACTTGAGGAGGCATTTGACATTGACTCATTGTATTTTACGAACTGCTGACTCCCGTAAATTCAAAATAAGATTTCATTTAAGATTGATTTGTTGATAGAAAGGTAGCTCCATAACAAAATTTTTAGATAAAATAATTTTCCCTTTAGTCTTAAGTTAAAAAAAAAGAGAGGATAATGTTCCAACATGTTCTAAGGTATATTATTTACAGGTCATCTTACCATTTTCGCTATAACTTTTTTTCTAGAAAGATTCAGATGGTGAAATTTGTATGCTATTGTGAAGACATATCTAGGTACATGTGATAAAATTTTCAGCTCTTTATTCGGTATAATTGTAGAGATACACTCTGTGGAAGATATGGTTTTTGACTAGTCTTGAATCTAATCATAAACAAGTGTTCCAGGTAAAACAATCATAACGTCTTCATAGAGAATCCAAATGAAGTGAGACAAATTGAATTGGAAAGAGTACTAGTGGTAGTTTCCTATGTATGAATTCCATAATCTTATGTTAAATATTGAGCATGGGGCATGCTGTACAAGTTCGCTCTCCTGAATAAACCAAAATTGAATAAGGTATATAATTTTCTCTATAACTCCTTTTCTGGGAGGATTCAAGGACTGAAACTTGGAGGGGTTTCAGAGAATACATTGAGTTATATTATCTATAGGATCATATTATTCTAATAAGTGATGAATTGTAGAAGTTCAAGAAGTCTCAGGAAGCATTATCAGGTTCTATGTGATGGTTGGTTGATGGTGATAATTTAATGTAAAGTTTTATTATCTCTCATATATTCTTGGGTGGAAGGAAGGGGGAAGGATGGAGAGGTCAAACCTCTCTTGATATTGGAGGATCATATATTCCTTTTGGAGGTTTATCCCTCCCTTTATATTTGTAAGTTGTAGCTACCTTTGCAAGTCATTACTTACTTTGAACAATAACTATTGATTATTTCTCATATATTGTGCATGGTGTATTGTGGTGTATTTGTGTAACTCTTATAATATTTTTCATTTCTCATTGGATATAATTGAATATATAATATGGTTGAAGTATAATTTTTATTTTATTTTTAAATTGTACTTGATACTGATTCACCCCGCTCTCAGTATCATCGATTGGTTTCAGATMTGGTTGCCTTCAGAACARTTTAACCACTAGAAGGAAAATCATGAGCAGAGGTGGATGACCATGAGCACATTCCAAATGGGATTCAAAAATTTKATGGAAGAAATTATGCATGTTGGAGTGATAGAGTGAAAACTTACCTAACAACTTTGGGAGTAGAAATTTGGTACTCAATTGTAAATGGYTATGTAATCCCAAAGAATGCTCCAACCGATCCAAATGAGAAGAAGCTTATGAGTTGTAATTCAAAAKCYAGACATGTTATTCTAGGAGCATTGGCACCAACCATTGCTATCAGAGTGATGGGCTRTAGAACTGCTAAATAAGTATGGGACAAACTCAAGAGTATCTATGAAGGTGATCCAAAAGTTAAGAAGGTCAAGCTTCAACAACATATAACAKAATTTGAAAATTTGAAGATGGATGAAAAGGAATATATTGCAAYCTATTTTCTTAGAGTTGATGAAGTTGTTAATTCTATCAGATTATTAGGTGAAGATCTCAATGAATCCTTGGTKGTACAAAAAGTTTTGAGATCACTTCTCTTGAAGTATGATGCTAAGGTCTCTTYCATTGAAGAAACTAGGGAYTTGACCAAAATGACAATGGATGAATTATATCGGTCTCTTATAGCATATGAAATGAGAACAKGTATAGAAAGTKACCARCCAAACAATTAAGAAAMCTTTAAATCCATAAAGAAGRCAAAAGACAAGGATRACGACCTTGTTGAAGAAATAACAAWTTTTTTAAGAAGGTTCCAGAAGGGAACCAAAAGATACAAAGGTAAGTCTCTTGTTAAATTCTTTAACTGTGGTAGAATAGGACATATTGTTGAAAACTTCTACTATAAAAAGAKAAGTCTCAACAATAAAAAGAGATTCTACTCCAAGGTTGATGACATCTGCTTAGATGAGAGTGATTAAGAAGATAATGATGGAGGAGAAGTCCTCTTCATAACCCAAGAAACCCAGGATGATGATCACAAGAGTTATAAAAAAGAACAAATCATTTCTAAAGAATATTTAGATGAATAAACCCACCTTGATTCCTTCTTGGGATACAAAGACAACATAGAGAGTGAACAAGAAGATGAGAATCTTGAAAAGTTGAAGCATATTAAAACTGAAAATAACAAGCTTAGAAACACAAACATAATACTAAAAGGTGAATTGAGTAGTTGTGAATAAGAGAATTGCATGCTTGAAAAGACAATTGGTAGATTGAAGGAACAATTAGAATATTATGATAAATTGAAAGCATAATTGGATCACACACAAGGGGAGCTACTATTGACAATAGAAAAGTTGAAGAAGTTTGAAAAAATCACTGAAAAATTAGATGAGATCCTTAGCAGTCAAATATCTCCAAATGACAAGACAGGACTATGATACGATGACAAATTTAAGACAACAAAACAAGAGAAGTAATATGAAAAGGATGAAACCAACACTCCAGAGTAAGTTGAACAACAAGATAGAAGACTATAATTTAGAAGGAATGAGACATCAAGAAGATCCTCTCCCATCAGGTATGAAAGAAATCATTATGAAGGAAACTACAAAAGAATAGATGGTTAACCCAATTGGTCTACACCACAAAGAATATCACTTACTCCTAGGTATCAAAATTTATTTCTTGGACATTGTTATACTTGTGGAAATTTTGGACACAAGGCAATCAATTGTAGAATCAATGAAAGGAATAACTACATAAGATACATGAATGGTGAAAATAGTAGATATGGGAATGTTCGTAGACCTATCAACAAAAATTATAATCCATTTGACCCATTAATGGATCAAAATATTGTATGCTACAAGTGAAATAATACTGGTCACAAAGCACGAGATTGCAGAGAGATGAAGGAAGATAATCCTATGCCAAATGTCCCTATACCAACTACAACATGGAAAAGGAAAGAAATTACACACAATCAAAACTGTCGAATAACATTGGCTGCTAAATAATGCAAAGAAGAAGATGAATGGTTCATAGACAATGGGTTCTCATCTCATATGACCGCAGATCAAAGAAAATTTGTCATCTTGAAGAAAAAGGGTGGAAATGTTGCATTTGGAGATGAATCATCTACCAAAATAATTGGAAAAGGAACTGTAAATCTTGGAAGTGAGAATGTAAAAGCAGGAAAAGTCCTATTGTTTGAATATATGAACCATAATCTCCTTAGTTTCAGCCAAATATATGATCAAGTATACACTCTTATGTTTGAATCCCAAAAATTTATAATTAGAGAAAAGAACTCAAGAAGATTGGTTGCAATTTCAACAAGAAGACCAAACAACATATACATCCTAGACATGAAGAAGAGAGAGAAGACAAAGCCACAAAAATGGATTCCAAAGAAGAAAAAGTCCCAAAGACCAAAAATAAGGATGAAGTATTATTGAGTGCCACATGTTCAGAGGGAGCAACCCCAAAGAAGAAGGTCACCTTATCCCATTGAACTCAGGGGGAGCAGCCCCACCCTTTGCCATTGATGTCAAGTGGAGATTGAAATTGGTATCATGATGATAAGGGGAGAATGAGTGTTGTCATCAATGATAAAGGGGGAGATTGTTGAAAGATTGCTTGTTGTCATTGATGTCAACCCTAGTCATTGATGTCAACCCTAGCCATTGGCTTTTGGACCCAACAGTTGATCGAAGTAGATAGACATGAAGGTACAACACCCATGGATGGATAGTATAAGTCATGCCTCTTCCATTGTTATGTGGCACATCACGTGGATCCTCATGATTGAGGAGAAATGAATTTTTGAAGATGACAATGTGAATTGAAGCATAAACTACACGTCGACCCTAATTTTAAAAGGAAGTGACATAAAGGGTATAAATACATCTCGTTATACATTCATTTTTCAACACACACAAGTTTTTTAATGAACAAGGAGATATAAGTCAATTTTCAAAGGAAATCTAAAGTAAAGAAGGCCGAATTTCAAGGGAAGATGAGGTCTTTTGGTGATGTGTTCTAAGGTATGTTATTTACATGTCATCTTACCATTTTCACTATAATGTTTTTTCTATAATGATTCAGATGGTGAAATTTGTATGCAATTGCAAAGACATATCTAGGTACCTGTGGTAAAAATGCCAGCTCTTTATTCACTATAATTTTGGAGATACAATCTATGGAAGACACAGTTTTTGACTAGTCCTCAAGCTAGTCATAAAGAGGTGTCCCAGGTAAAACAATCATAACATCTTCATAGAGAATCCAAATGAAGTGAGACCAATTGCATTGGAAATATTACGGGTGTTAGTTTCCTATGTACAAATTTCAGAATCATATGTTAAATATTGAGCGCAAGGCATGCTGTAAAAGTTCGATCTCCTGAATAAACCATAATTGAATAAGGTCTACCATTTTCTCTATAACTCCTTTTCTGGGAGGATTCAAGCAGTGAAATTTGGAGGCGTTTTAGAGAATACATTGAATTATATTATCTATAGGATCATATTATTCTAAGAAGTGAATAATTGCAAAAGTTCAAGAAGTCTCAAGAAGCATTATCAGGTTCTATGTGATGGTTGGTTGATGGTGATAATTTAATGTAAAGTTTTATTATATCTCATATATTCTTGGGTGGAAGAAAGGGGCAAGGATGGAGAGGTCAACCCTCTCTTGATATTGGATAATCATATATTCCTTTTGGAGGTTTATCCCTCCCTTTATATTTGGAAGTTGTAGCTACCTTTGGAAGTCATTACTTCCATTGAACAATAACTATTGATTATTTCTCATATATTGTACATGGTGTATTGGTGTAACTCTTATACTATTGTTCATTTCTCATTGGATATAATTGAATATATAATCTGGTTGAAGTATAAGTTGATTTTTTTTTTTAAATTTTACTTGATACTGATTCAACCCCCTCTCAGTATCATCAGCATATATAGATTATGCTATGAAGATTCCAAATATATAATTTTCTTTTAAAATAAATATTGTTTACTATTTTCAATCTATTTTTTTCTTTGCATATATCAAAATCCCATAATACATACATCTTTTATTTATTCCATGTAACCTTTTGTCGACTTAACCATTTATGAAATGAGATATGTGCTGCACTAGAAGAGACCAATATCTATGATCTAAAGAAAACAAATTTATTTTGATAAATTTAAGACCCTTGTAGCCTGCACGAACGTAAGGCCTTGTAATTTAAAAGATATTATAATGTCCCCATCGTTATGACAAGCGACGCAAGAAAGTGCATTTTTTTATTATTATTTGAAGCAAGACGACAACAATGAAAAAAGTTAAAAAACACAACTTGATGACAAACACAATGCTCACAGATTAGGTAACAGACAACAATGACTCAACACACTAGCACATCATGCATGTGGATGAAACATGCGATAATCAATATACAAATAGAAACGAATACCCGTACAACAAAAGCAAGAAAACACCTACAAGCTAAAGGGAAACATCAACAAATCGACACAGTGGCTTCAATGGCCAGGAAATAGAAACCTCTACGTCGTGCAAAACCCAACGCCTTAAGGCCTTACAAAATCGAGTACCAACAACCATTACAACGAACAAACGCCCACATCAGGAGGCATAGAATCAAGCCAGTTTATCATTCGCCTCTATCGATTAGGGCTCGCAATTATCCCCTCATCAAGAATCATGCCATCACAAGGAGATATGTGTGATAGCAACCCTGGCACAACGTAAAACATCCAAACCAATAACCCATAAATATTCAATGCGCTAGGAGACCGAATTAACTGTCGAAACACACGACGACTAACCCAAGCACCCAATCGACAAGTCAACAAGACACGATGAAACCTGACAACTATAACATTCATACAACACATTAAATTCTTTGCGTAACAAATTCTATTGCAACATACATCACTCTGTACACCTTAAAATAATTATTATAAAAAACAATACCTCATTGTAACTATTTTCCAATTCCAATATCGGATGAGTAATTTCCTAGGGAGTAATTCACTATCTTTTCACCTGAAACAAATAGGAAATATGTCTTTTAAAACAATACATATATTTTTTTAAAAATGAAAATGCTATCTTTTAAACAAAAACAATAATATGGAACATGTCCTTTAAAACAATATAAACATGTTTTTAAAACTGAATATGCTATGTTTTAAACTGAAACAATATAATAAGATTGTTGTCTAGTATATCATTGCTGTCATCATATGAAATGTTGTCTAACATATCAGTATCAATATAACAATATTCATATTGATATAAACGCTATCCAACATATCAATATATAAACGTTGTCACTTATTGATATCAATATCACATATCAATATAAAAAAGTTATCCAACATGTAAACGTTGTCACAACAAATAAACGTTATCCAACATATGAACACTGTCACAATATATAAACGTTGTCCAACATATGAACGTTGTCACAATATATAAACATTGTCCAACATATAAATGCTATTAATATGTATGTAAATCGCAGTCAATGATATTGCAATTATAAATATCGCAAGGGATATATACATGGATATATTGCAATCATTGAATCACTATCAATATATTGTAGTCATTAAATCACTATAATTATAATCATTATCATTATATCGATACATGGATATATTTCACTCATTAAATCACTATCATTATAAATATAGCAAGGGATATATTGCAATCATTAAATTGCTATCAATATATGAATTCTCCTCTATTTTAAATATAATCTTGTTGGCTTTTGAATGTCTTTGCTAAGTTAATACAATACGTTGTTGCTTTCTATTTAAGGTATGGTATCACAGTCTAGTAAACACCTCAAAATGTTGAGTTAATATGATATTCAAAAACGCAAAGCATATTATTGCTATACATATAAGAATGTTGTCTATCATATTCCATCATCCACATAAAATGAAAACGTTGACATTACAGATAAAAACGTTGTCTAACTTGTATATATACCCACATATTCCATTCAATATTGGCTGTCAATCTAGGCCAATGCCAATCCATTAAAACACCGGCATATCCACCATGAAAAAAACCGTTGGTAAATCATGGTTTAATGAAAATACAGGTAGTTCATGGTTCAATAAAGAGCTGGGTAAAACGAGGTTCACAAAAATGCATGTATGAAATCAAACACAGAAAAAATGCATGAATGATCAATCAAAACACATATAAGAAATCATAGTATTAAGGATAAGATTGCATTAGAAATGCAAATCTAATGCTAATCAATCAACACTATTCAAATGCAATTCAATGCATTAGTAAAATAAATCATTATTCATTACTAATCAATCAATGTTGATCCAAAGCAATTTAAATCACAATAATAATAATAAAATCACTGTAGAGAATCATTGTGTATGAATTTGTTGAGTAAAGATTCGCTGTGTATTAAATACATGATATTGCTGTCTATAAGGTATATGATAGTGCTGTCTAATAAATGAAAATCATAGGGTTTAAATTCTGAGTTTGTTTAAGTGCAGAGATAATGTTGAACGCAGAGCTAAATTGACGCATATATAAATTAAATACAGAGATACTCATTCACAGGGAGGGCACAAGGACTAATCATTCAACAATGACTCAATCAATGGAAGGATACTCATTCACAAGAAGGTGCAAATATCAGGGATAAATCATGAGAGAAACACACAGAGATAAGTAAGGGATAGATGATTGGGTGCAAAATTTATCCTTCACTCATCATCCATGCATAGGAAAATAGGGAATTTGAATCTATAGGCCTTTAAACACCGAAGTGACAATCGTCGATTTGGCTCCTAGACGATTTCTCAGGCACAGACTAATGACTAAAGGGATACGGGAAAGAAGGTAAAACTCAAATTTCTTCGTAATAATCAATAAAACAAACGTAGAGAAGTCACTGCAATAAGAGGTTGGGTTC
>JZKD02S1961643.1:41321-65503 GCA_000966675.3 Picea glauca
TGAATTTGATGGCCTCCATCTCCCTCATGGGGTTGAGTTGCAGGTAAGTATCCAACTTTTGTACCCAAGATTGAGCTGTCATCTTGGTTGTACCATCAAAGTATGGAATTTCTGTTTTTTCCGCTCTTCGTTCAAACTCAAAGTTGCCCCTGTTGTTCGTCCTAGGTTGATTTCTGAACTTGAGTTAACAATATTGGTCTAGGGACATCTGTTTTTGGATCTTCATATCCAAATTGTAGTATTCATTGGTACTCCTCGCCAATTGTCCCACAAAATCTTCAACCAATTCCTCTTGCCCTAGCTCATCTGTGAATGTGGGCATATACGGTCTTGGGTTGGCTCTGCCACTCATATGTCGGCCAAGCTGTTCATCTGTAAATGTGGGTATATATCTCCTCAAATTGATCCTGCTACCCATTTGACCCTGGAGCGTGTCTCCTTCCAAACTCCCCTCAGATCTGGAATCTTTCATCGGATTATGTCTGATCTCCTCATGGATCCCACCGGATCCACCGACCTCCTTATGCCCATAAGTATCAGGGTCTTTCCCCTTATGTGCCATTTCCATTAGAAATGCAGTTAGCTTGGATTGGTTCATGTTCATTATCTGCAGGTTCTCATCAAATTTATTCAATGTTTTAGAAATCTCAACCTGTCCCTTTCTGTTGGTTTCATGGTATTCATCCAAATATTAGACCAAGGTGCTTTCCGTGCGGTTGATGGATTGTTGGAACTTTTTAAATTTCATTGCTACGAAAGTCAAGTATACAGCTTCATGGTCATCTCTGGATCCTTCCATCTCGGCCTCTGTTTCACTGTTGGGTTTCTTCCTTCGAGACATAAAGTTACCGTTGTACCTTTGCATGCACCGATCCTTCCACAAGTTTGGAGGATCGAAGCTCTGATACCACTGTAATGATCCCAAGCCAAATTCTTTCTTGGAATCACTAACTACTACTGATCTATTGATGTACAGGTATTTATTGAGTTATTAAGTGCATACAAGATTCATCAACACATGAAGATCACAATATATTCAATATGTAGAAGCACAAGCAAAGATCTGACCTTTTTATTATGATCAATGTAAGATCAATACAATAGATAGCCGATCTGGCATAAGCCTCATATGGTCATACAAGCAATAGATATGAGCTGCTACAAAATGCTCCCGCTAATACAAAAGATACCTCCAAAGGTTGAATAAGAAATGAAGATCAATACAAGCATATATGAATGCCAAACTCTCCAGCTGAAGAATGCCATGCTCCAATAGAAGGCTGAAACCCTCAATAATTTGGCCCTGCTACCAAAAGTGTCCAATCATCTCGAGAAATATTCCAAATAATAGATCGGGCAACTGTAAGGACAACCCAGATGTCCAAATTCCCAAATCCACTCTCAAATCATGTAGATCTGAATTCCTCCACTGAATGGTGTGCCCCACTGGATGACTGAAACCCTAGCTGGTTCGGCCCTAATGAAGGAGGCCTCCAAATGCTCTAAAACTCTCCAAGAATATAGATCAGGCTATGAGAATCCTGTGGGAGAAGTTTCGGACTCAGATCTCAAGAAAATCTCCCTAGATCTGAGTTTTACTGAATCACAGGACGTCCCCTATGGCTCCAAGACGTCCCAATCTGTAGACAAATGTAGAATGATGATAAACCTCTAGAAAATCCCTCAAACTGATGGTCCTACCCCTGCAAACAAAACCCAACTGTCAGAATGGTCCCAGACCCTCAGGATAAGCTGGATCGAACCTCCCTCTAGATGATGGTGTGCCCTTGCTGGAAACACAAGAACAATATGGCCTGCTACCTTATGAAGCACTAGATGGAGATGGGATGAGACTAGAATGGTGTGGAGGAGTCATTCATCCCTGAGACCAAGCTGCGGAACAAGGTGAGTGGATATTTCACCACTGAGTTGCTCACAAGGGTTTGTACAGCAAAACCCCCAAACTGAATGCTCAAGAGAAATAGCAAATGCTAATCCAAAACCATAATGTCTAATAGGTGCGCCCCAGCCTCTTACTTATACTTTTTCCTTCTAATTCTCTATTGAGTTAGGTTAACTCCCAGGGTTAATCTTCTATTCTTCTATTGAGTTATCTTTTACCCTTAATCCATTTTCCTTTCTTAAGTCAACTTAAAAATATAACTTTAGCCTCCTTGACTTCCCCCTTCAGTGTAAGACTATGACCTAGTGGAGGTGCCCAGGTGACTAAGTCTCCACATCACCTCTCTAAGAGGTGGGGGACATTACATTAGCATAACATACCAAGGTTCCAAGCAAGTGGGCCATCAACTTCTACTTTGGGTACCAGGAGTACTGGACTGAAGAAAGGGTGTTGGACATGTGGGGAGCCACATTACCAGTGTGACTTCCTAGTGGAGAGGACTAGAGCTTCTAGATCAGCTGGACCCACTACTGTGGGAGATTTGGACAAGGCCCATCAGATTCATGCAGTGGTGAATAACTTCTAGGAAGAGCACCAATCGAATTTTCTTGAGACGTTAAGTACTGTCACTGACCAAGACCTTAGTATTTTTATAGATCCCAGTGCTACCAAGAGTTTCATTTATAGTGAAACAATGAAAAGAATTAAGGTAAAGGTAGTCGAACATGATGAGTTTAGCTTTGTAGAAATGGATTCTTGAGCCAAACAGAAGGTTGGTGGGAAGGTTATGGGTTGTAGCCTTAACCTGGGAGAGTTTTTCACTAGGGCCAACCTGTACGTCATGATATTAGGATATTATGAAGTCGTGATCGATATGGATTGGTTGGAATCGTATGAAGCAATACTAAACTGTAAAACAAAAGGGTTGAGCTTGGTCGATGATGAGGATCAGAGATGCGTGATTGTAGGTCAGAACTAGGGAGTTTCCCTGAGGTTCATCTCTTCCTTACAGCTACGGAAGAGCATGCGCAAGGGATGTAAGCTTTATGCAATCCTTGCGTTAAACGAGAAGGGAGTAGCAGAAGGTCCTGAACACCTTCTGGTGGTGAAATATTTTGTGGACGTCTTCACTGAAGAGTTACCTAGGATGTCGCCTGAGAGGGAATTGGAATTTACCATAGACCTAAAACCAGGGACTGAACTGATAGCAAGAATGCCTTATCGGATGTCAACCCCGGAGTTACAGGAGTTGAGAATGAAACTGAAGGAGTTGTTGGACCTAGGACTTACACATCCAAGTGTGTCACCGTGGGGTGTGCTGGTTATCTTCATATGGAAGAAGGATGGGTTGTGTAGACTCTGCATTGACTACCATAAATTGAAAATGGAAAAGATCAAGAATCAATACCTGTTGCCAAGGATTGATGATATGTTCGATCAGATTAAAGGCACGACGATGTTTTCAAAGATCGACTTGCGATCAGGGTATCACTAGTTACGGATCAAGGAGGATGACATCCCTAAGACCACCTTTAAGATGAGTTTTGGACATTACGAGTTTATTGTTTTATCGTTTGGACTGACAAACGCTCCAAGGGTATTTATGAGTTTGATGAATGGGGTATTCCATGAATACTTGGACACATCCGTCCAAGTATTCATTGACGATATTTTGATTTACTCTTGGAAGATGGAGGAGCATGATGAAAACTTGTGCTTGGTACTACAGTGTTTGTGAGAGAACAAATTGTTTGGGAAATTATCTAAATGCTCGTTGTATCAATCAAAGATTCATTGCTTAGGGCATGTCACCTCCAGCGAAGGTATCATCGTGGATTTAGCAAATTTCAAGGCTATTATGGAATGGCCTACATCGATGAATGTCCTGGAAGTGCGTAGCTTTGTGGGTTTAGTGGGATACTATCGACGGTTCATTGAGGGTTTCTCAAAGATAGCAAATCTGATTACGGAATTATAGAAGAATAAAAAGAAGTTTATTTGGACCAAGAAATGCGCGGAGGTAATTCGAAGGCTCAAGGAGATGTTAACAAAGGTACTAATACTGAAGGTCCCTAACATGGACATGGAATTCTTGGTATGCACTGACGCATCCAAGGAAGGCTTAGGTAGAGTCTTGATGCAAGACAGTCGAGTGATCTCTTACATCTTGAGAAAGTTGAGAAGGCATGAGTAGAACTATGTGAAGCATGATTTGGAGTTGTTATCCATTGTATATGACTTGAGAGTTTGGAGGCACTACCTTATTGGATGGAAATTCAAACTAAAAATGGACCACTGTGGACTACAACACATCTTTACGCAAAGCAACTTGAACGCACGACAACGATGTTGGTCAGAATTTCTTCGCGAGTATAATTTTGAGATTACTTACACAAAGGGAGTTGTGAACAGAGTGGTTGATGCATTGAGTCAGAGACCATGCATATTTTTGGTGATGCCTCTTTAGACAAATCTACGTGAAAAGATTCTAACCTTACAACACAATGATGACTAGTACAAAGAGGCCAAGGATTTTATTAGACAAATCACAATGATGGTACCAAGATTTGAAGGATTCACATTGGATGACGATGGATTATTGAGATTTAAAAATAGAATTTACGTACCATCGAACGAAAAGTTGAGGAGTTTGATCCTAAACAAGGCTCACAGAGTAGTGTACATGGATCACCCGGGAGTAATGAAGATGAGGGAAGACCTTAAATCCTTATTCTTTTGGAAAGGAATGAAAGCAGACATAGTCAACTACGTGGAAAGATGTCTAGAATGTCAGCAGGTGAAGGATGAACATAGACATCCAGTAGGATTACTACACTTGCACACTATTCTAGAATCGAAATGGGAGGTCATTTCGATGGATTTCATTGTTATATTTCCACCGATGGCAAGGAGATACGACTCGATTTTTGTGGTAGTCGACACTCTGACAAAGAGTGCTCATTTAATTCTTGTGCATATGGTGTATCAGGCACCTGACATAGCTAGATTTTTCATCAGTGAGATTGTGAGGTTGCATGGCCTACCAAAAAGGATTATATCCGATCGAGGATCGGTGTTTACTGGACTATTTTGGACTAGTTTCCAAGAGGCCTTGGGAACCCAACTTAACTTTAGTACTGCGTATCTTGGAGGACATGTTTACGGGAAGACCAAACGAACAAACCAAATCTTGGAGGACATGTTGCGCATGTACGTGATGGACCAGCAGAAGCGTTGGGAGGAATTCTTGCCACTGGTAGAATTCGCATATAACAACAGTTATCAAAGAACTATTAATATGGCACCTTTCAAGTTTCTTTACAAGCGACCATGTCAGATGCCTTTGAGTTGGGATCAACTTGAGGATAGGATCCTGATGGGACTAGAAGCGATCCAATAAATGGAAGATCAAATGAAAACTATAATACAAATGATTAAGGAAGCACAGGATCGACAAAAGAGTTATGTCGATGTGCACCGTGTTGACCGCAATTATGATGTTGGCGATCGAGTCTTCTTGTGGGTAAAACTGCATAAGAGTTCGATAAATTTTGGAAAGGGTGCTAAAATCTCTCCTAGGTTTGTGGGACCTTTCAATATTGTGGAAAAGAAGGGGCCTGTGGCCTATCGACTAGCCTCGCCTGATTTTTTGAGGCCTATGCACGATCTTTTTCACATATCAATTTTGAGACATTATATTAGTGATCCTACACATGTTATTTACATGAGTTCCTTCCAGGTATCTGATGAGGGTGCAATCACGGCTGAGCCAATCCACATCTTGGGCCATCACATTCAACAGCTACGGCGTCGAACAGTAGATCAAGTCAAGGTCTAGTGGGACAACTATAGTCTGCACTCGACAACCTGGGAGGACGCATATGATATCCGTCACCAATTTCCATTTTTGTTTGATTGATATAATTATGATTCTATTATACACTTTATTTCGACACTTATATATTGTGAAACTTCGGCACAAATTTTAGACCAAGAGGGGGTTCATGTAACATCCCTCTCTTGCACACACAGAATGAACTTATTCTTTGAGGACACTTTCTTGCAAGTGATCTAGATTATTATACTATTGGTTGTTTGATTATGATTATGAGGCATTATGGATATGATGATATGTTATTTTGTTTTATTGACATAGACATGTGCTATTTACTGGGTTCTCCTGAGTGTGCAAGACTTTGGACCTCGAGGATGCAGAGGCATCAATGAAACCCCTTAGACTCTGGATCGAGCCAGGGAGTGTACTGTTGGGATGAATATTGTTGATGTGACATATGTACTTATGATTAGATGTTATGATGATTGATTATTATTGCTGACATGATTCATTGATGGATGTAGGCTGATGATAGCTTGTCGACCAGACTCAAATGTGGAGTAGAGGGGTCATGCAGGACAACCAAAGACTTTGAGGGAGAGGTGTGGAAACAACCCTTCCAAATCCTACTAGCACTCTCGTCGTGGCTCAAGTTGTAGGTTAATGATTACCTAGTTCGAGAAGACCCATGATGCCATGAGCGAAAACTATGACAGTCTCTCATGATGATTCTAAGGGGGCACGCAATAAGGCAGGGGCCGTATTCCTTAGAGGCCCTTAGTCTCCCACAATATCACCTGGTGAAGTATTTACTGTAGAGGTTTTTTACGTCTATCAAATTTAGTCAAGAGGTGAGTGGCATCCTTGGAGCATGTAGTGCGTCCTGAATGGAACGTCACGTAAGGAAACTAGAAAGAGGTGAGTGGCACCCTTGGAGCATGTAGTACATCCTTAAGGGTACATCGGGCAAGGAAAATGGAAAGCAGCAAGTGGCACCCTTGGAGCACCTAGTGTGTCCTGAAGGGCACATCGCAATTTTAACTAGTAAGTGAATAAACCTAGATGACCTTAAAATGAATGATGTGATAAGTAGGATTTAAAAACATTCCCCTAATAAAAATGTCGCCCACCCTAGTGAAATTAAAATCTAGGTCTAAGTAGAACATGTGGTCAAAAAATAATAATAATAATAATAACAAATAACATGTAACAAGAAGGGGGGTAAGAAATTCAAGTTTATTTATTAAAGTCAAAATTATAATGTAGGATTAAAATTTTAAAAAGGGAAATGGTTATTTTTATCTATTTTTGCTAATTTAATTTTAGTATAAAAAAAAGAGGGTAAATGGTTGTTTCATCTACATTTGCTAAATTAATTTTTAATTAAAGAAGAAAAAGGGTAAATGGTTGTTTTATCTACACTTCATAAATTGATTTTTCAGTTAAAAAGGAAAAAGAGGGAAACTTAAAAGGAAACTTACAGAAAAAGGGGAAACATAAAGAAAGCGATGAATGTCTAACTTAGTAAGGAAGCTTGCCTTGAGAACTTGTTATTTATGAACTCAACTAGGATTTAAGTAAGGCGTAAGTCATTTAAGATTTGTAGTGGGAATTTTGGGACACCAAGAAGCGTTTTTAGGAATGTTTTTAGTTGGGTGAGGGAAATAGGAATATTTAATTAATTAATAAAATTTATTTTCTGGTGCATCTAGGGGATGGGTGACATGTGTACGAGGGAGGTTTTTCCTATTTAAATTAATGAAAAAGGAATTTAATGGGAATTTGGGAAACTAATTACTTAAAAACTCTATAAAAAGGATGGAGGAGGAGGATGGATCTGATCTTTTTGCGTAACATTACGCTGCTAAATTTTTACCTTGACTGAACTTTCTCTTGTGGGAGTTGGGATACCCAGCTCGGGTAACGAGTGGTAGGTCAACCTTGTGAGGTGAGATAGGTGCTAGCAGTTCTTGGGTATTGTGTGTGTGGCCCCTTTGCAGCTCAAGGGGATCAGGGGGAAGAAGAATACCCCTAGCGTTGGCTGGGAGGTACCGGTGAGGTCACATCGGTTGGCAAGCAGAAGTTGGACGGAGCGCATGCAGGACAACAACATTGAAGCATTCGCATTTGGCTAAGGTACACTGTTAAAGTTGTTAATTTCAATGAATTTAATTTACACATGTTATTTATCTGTGTTGGGTTCAATATTTCATTTCCATGAGCTTTCTTACACCTGATTTCCTATGATATTTGCAATCCCCTTGCTCGTTGTATTCTGAATTGATTTCCCATGGTGAACCCAACCTCTTATTGCAGTGACTTCTCTACGTTTGTTTTATTGATTATTACGAAGAAATTTGAGTTTTACCTTCTTTCCCGTATCCCTTTAGTCATTAGTCTGTGCCTGAGAAATCGTCTAGGAGCCAAATCGACGATTGTCACTTCGGTGTTTAAAGGCCTATAGATTCAAATTCCCTATTTTCCTATGCATGGATGATGAGTGAAGGATAAATTTTGCACCCAATCATCTATCCCTTACTTATCTCTGTGTGTTTCTCTCATGATTTATCCCTGATATTTGCACCTTCTTGTGAATGAGTATCCTTCCATTGATTGAGTCATTGTTGAATGATTAGTCCTTGTGCCCTCCCTGTGAATGAGTATCTCTGTATTTAATTTATATATGCGTCAATTTAGCTCTGCGTTCAACATTATCTCTGCACTTAAACAAACTCAGAATTTAAACCCTATGATTTTCATTTATTAGACAGCACTATCATATACCTTATAGACAGCAATATCATGTATTTAATACACAGCGAATCTTTACTCAACAAATTCATACACAATGATTCTCTACAGTGATTTTATTATTATTATTGTGATTTAAATTGCTTTGGATCAACATTGATTGATTAGTAATGAATAATGATTTATTTTACTAATGCATTGAATTGCATTTGAATAGTGTTGATTGATTAGCATTAGATTTGCATTTCTAATGCAATCTTATCCTTAATACTATGATTTCTTATATGTGTTTTGATTGATCATTCATGCATTTTTTCTGTGTTTGATTTCATACATGCATTTTTGTGAACCTCGTTTTACCCAGCTCTTTATTGAACCATGAACTACCTGTATTTTCATTAAACCATGATTTACCAACGGTTTTTTTCATGGTGGATATGCCGGTGTTTTAATGGATTGGCATTGGCCTAGATTGACAGCCAATATTGAATGGAATATGTGGGTATATATACAAGTTAGACAACGTTTTTATCTGTAATGTCAACGTTTTCATTTTATGTGGATGATGGAATATGATAGACAACATTCTTATATGTATAGCAATAATATGCTTTGCGTTTTTGAATATCATATTAACTCAACATTTTGAGGTGTTTACTAGACTGTGATACCATACCTTAAATAGAAAGCAACAACGTATTGTATTAACTTAGCAAAGACATTCAAAAGCCAACAAGATTATATTTAAAATAGAGGAGAATTCATATATTGATAGCAATTTAATGATTGCAATATATCCCTTGCTATATTTATAATGATAGTGATTTAATGAGTGAAATATATCCATGTATCGATATAATGATAATGATTATAATTATAGTGATTTAATGACTACAATATATTGATAGTGATTCAATGATTGCAATATATCCATGTATATATCCCTTGCGATATTTATAATTGCAATATCATTGACTGCGATTTACATACATATTAATAGCATTTATATGTTGGACAATGTTTATATATTGTGACAACGTTCATATGTTGGACAACGTTTATATATTGTGACAGTGTTCATATGTTGGATAACGTTTATTTGTTGTGACAACGTTTACATGTTGGATAACTTTTTTATATTGATATGTGATATTGATATCAATAAGTGACAACGTTTATATATTGATATGTTGGATAGCGTTTATATCAATATGAATATTGTTATATTGATACTGATATGTTAGACAACATTTCATATGATGACAGCAATGATATACTAGACAACAATCTTATTATATTGTTTCAGTTTAAAACATAGCATATTCAGTTTTAAAAACATGTTTATATTGTTTTAAAGGACATGTTCCATATTATTGTTTTTGTTTAAAAGATAGCATTTTCATTTTTAAAAAAATATATGTATTGTTTTAAAAGACATATTTCCTATTTGTTTCAGGTGAAAAGATAGTGAATTACTCCCTAGGAAATTACTCATCCGATATTGGAATTGGAAAATAGTTACAATGAGGTATTGTTTTTTATAATAATTATTTTAAGGTGTACAGAGTGATGTATGTTGCAATAGAATTTGTTACGCAAAGAATTTAATGTGTTGTATGAATGTTATAGTTGTCAGGTTTCATCGTGTCTTGTTGACTTGTCGATTGGGTGCTTGGGTTAGTCGTCGTGTGTTTCGACAGTTAATTCGGTCTCCTAGCGCATTGAATATTTATGGGTTATTGGTTTGGATGTTTTACGTTGTGCCAGGGTTGCTATCACACATATCTCCTTGTGATGGCATGATTCTTGATGAGGGGATAATTGCGAGCCCTAATCGATAGAGGCGAATGATAAACTGGCTTGATTCTATGCCTCCTGATGTGGGCGTTTGTTCGTTGTAATGGTTGTTGGTACTCGATTTTGTAAGGCCTTAAGGCGTTGGGTTTTGCACGACGTAGAGGTTTCTATTTCCTGGCCATTGAAGCCACTGTGTCGATTTGTTGATGTTTCCCTTTAGCTTGTAGGTGTTTTCTTGCTTTTGTTGTACGGGTATTCGTTTCTATTTGTATATTGATTATCGCATGTTTCATCCACATGCATGATGTGCTAGTGTGTTGAGTCATTGTTGTCTGTTACCTAATCTGTGAGCATTGTGTTTGTCATCAAGTTGTGTTTTTTAACTTTTTTCATTGTTGTCGTCTTGCTTCAAATAATAATAAAAAAATGCACTTTCTTGCGTCGCTTGTCATAACGATGGGGACATTATAATATCTTTTAAATTACAAGGCCTTACGTTCGTGCAGGCTACAAGGGTCTTAAATTTATCAAAATAAATTTGTTTTCTTTAGATCATAGATATTGGTCTCTTCTAGTGCAGCACATATCTCATTTCATAAATGGTTAAGTCGACAAAAGGTTACATGGAATAAATAAAAGATGTATGTATTATGGGATTTTGATATATGCAAAGAAAAAAATAGATTGAAAATAGTAAACAATATTTATTTTAAAAGAAAATTATATATTTGGAATCTTCATAGCATAATCTATATATGCTGATGATACTGAGAGGGGGTTGAATCAGTATCAAGTAAAATTTAAAAAAAAAAATCAACTTATACTTCAACCAGATTATATATTCAATTATATCCAATGAGAAATGAACAATAGTATAAGAGTTACACCAATACACCATGTACAATATATGAGAAATAATCAATAGTTATTGTTCAATGGAAGTAATGACTTCCAAAGGTAGCTACAACTTCCAAATATAAAGGGAGGGATAAACCTCCAAAAGGAATATATGATTATCCAATATCAAGAGAGGGTTGACCTCTCCATCCTTGCCCCTTTCTTCCACCCAAGAATATATGAGATATAATAAAACTTTACATTAAATTATCACCATCAACCAACCATCACATAGAACCTGATAATGCTTCTTGAGACTTCTTGAACTTTTGCAATTATTCACTTCTTAGAATAATATGATCCTATAGATAATATAATTCAATGTATTCTCTAAAACGCCTCCAAATTTCACTGCTTGAATCCTCCCAGAAAAGGAGTTATAGAGAAAATGGTAGACCTTATTCAATTATGGTTTATTCAGGAGATCGAACTTTTACAGCATGCCTTGCGCTCAATATTTAACATATGATTCTGAAATTTGTACATAGGAAACTAACACCCGTAATATTTCCAATGCAATTGGTCTCACTTCATTTGGATTCTCTATGAAGATGTTATGATTGTTTTACCTGGGACACCTCTTTATGACTAGCTTGAGGACTAGTCAAAAACTGTGTCTTCCATAGATTGTATCTCCAAAATTATAGTGAATAAAGAGCTGGCATTTTTACCACAGGTACCTAGATATGTCTTTGCAATTGCATACAAATTTCACCATCTGAATCATTATAGAAAAAACATTATAGTGAAAATGGTAAGATGACATGTAAATAACATACCTTAGAACACATCACCAAAAGACCTCATCTTCCCTTGAAATTCGGCCTTCTTTACTTTAGATTTCCTTTGAAAATTGACTTATATCTCCTTGTTCATTAAAAAACTTGTGTGTGTTGAAAAATGAATGTATAACGAGATGTATTTATACCCTTTATGTCACTTCCTTTTAAAATTAGGGTCGACGTGTAGTTTATGCTTCAATTCACATTGTCATCTTCAAAAATTCATTTCTCCTCAATCATGAGGATCCACGTGATGTGCCACATAACAATGGAAGAGGCATGACTTATACTATCCATCCATGGGTGTTGTACCTTCATGTCTATCTACTTCGATCAACTGTTGGGTCCAAAAGCCAATGGCTAGGGTTGACATCAATGACTAGGGTTGACATCAATGACAACAAGCAATCTTTCAACAATCTCCCCCTTTATCATTGATGACAACACTCATTCTCCCCTTATCATCATGATACCAATTTCAATCTCCACTTGACATCAATGGCAAAGGGTGGGGCTNACTAGAGCTTCTAGATCAGCTGGACCCACTACTGTGGGAGATTTGGACAAGGCCCATCAGATTCATGCAGTGGTGAATAACTTCTAGGAAGAGCACCAATCGAATTTTCTTGAGACGTTAAGTACTGTCACTGACCAAGACCTTAGTATTTTTATAGATCCCAGTGCTACCAAGAGTTTCATTTATAGTGAAACAATGAAAAGAATTAAGGTAAAGGTAGTCGAACATGATGAGTTTAGCTTTGTAGAAATGGATTCTTGAGCCAAACAGAAGGTTGGTGGGAAGGTTATGGGTTGTAGCCTTAACCTGGGAGAGTTTTTCACTAGGGCCAACCTGTACGTCATGATATTAGGATATTATGAAGTCGTGATCGATATGGATTGGTTGGAATCGTATGAAGCAATACTAAACTGTAAAACAAAAGGGTTGAGCTTGGTCGATGATGAGGATCAGAGATGCGTGATTGTAGGTCAGAACTAGGGAGTTTCCCTGAGGTTCATCTCTTCCTTACAGCTACGGAAGAGCATGCGCAAGGGATGTAAGCTTTATGCAATCCTTGCGTTAAACGAGAAGGGAGTAGCAGAAGGTCCTGAACACCTTCTGGTGGTGAAATATTTTGTGGACGTCTTCACTGAAGAGTTACCTAGGATGTCGCCTGAGAGGGAATTGGAATTTACCATAGACCTAAAACCAGGGACTGAACTGATAGCAAGAATGCCTTATCGGATGTCAACCCCGGAGTTACAGGAGTTGAGAATGAAACTGAAGGAGTTGTTGGACCTAGGACTTACACATCCAAGTGTGTCACCGTGGGGTGTGCTGGTTATCTTCATATGGAAGAAGGATGGGTTGTGTAGACTCTGCATTGACTACCATAAATTGAAAATGGAAAAGATCAAGAATCAATACCTGTTGCCAAGGATTGATGATATGTTCGATCAGATTAAAGGCACGACGATGTTTTCAAAGATCGACTTGCGATCAGGGTATCACTAGTTACGGATCAAGGAGGATGACATCCCTAAGACCACCTTTAAGATGAGTTTTGGACATTACGAGTTTATTGTTTTATCGTTTGGACTGACAAACGCTCCAAGGGTATTTATGAGTTTGATGAATGGGGTATTCCATGAATACTTGGACACATCCGTCCAAGTATTCATTGACGATATTTTGATTTACTCTTGGAAGATGGAGGAGCATGATGAAAACTTGTGCTTGGTACTACAGTGTTTGTGAGAGAACAAATTGTTTGGGAAATTATCTAAATGCTCGTTGTATCAATCAAAGATTCATTGCTTAGGGCATGTCACCTCCAGCGAAGGTATCATCGTGGATTTAGCAAATTTCAAGGCTATTATGGAATGGCCTACATCGATGAATGTCCTGGAAGTGCGTAGCTTTGTGGGTTTAGTGGGATACTATCGACGGTTCATTGAGGGTTTCTCAAAGATAGCAAATCTGATTACGGAATTATAGAAGAATAAAAAGAAGTTTATTTGGACCAAGAAATGCGCGGAGGTAATTCGAAGGCTCAAGGAGATGTTAACAAAGGTACTAATACTGAAGGTCCCTAACATGGACATGGAATTCTTGGTATGCACTGACGCATCCAAGGAAGGCTTAGGTAGAGTCTTGATGCAAGACAGTCGAGTGATCTCTTACATCTTGAGAAAGTTGAGAAGGCATGAGTAGAACTATGTGAAGCATGATTTGGAGTTGTTATCCATTGTATATGACTTGAGAGTTTGGAGGCACTACCTTATTGGATGGAAATTCAAACTAAAAATGGACCACTGTGGACTACAACACATCTTTACGCAAAGCAACTTGAACGCACGACAACGATGTTGGTCAGAATTTCTTCGCGAGTATAATTTTGAGATTACTTACACAAAGGGAGTTGTGAACAGAGTGGTTGATGCATTGAGTCAGAGACCATGCATATTTTTGGTGATGCCTCTTTAGACAAATCTACGTGAAAAGATTCTAACCTTACAACACAATGATGACTAGTACAAAGAGGCCAAGGATTTTATTAGACAAATCACAATGATGGTACCAAGATTTGAAGGATTCACATTGGATGACGATGGATTATTGAGATTTAAAAATAGAATTTACGTACCATCGAACGAAAAGTTGAGGAGTTTGATCCTAAACAAGGCTCACAGAGTAGTGTACATGGATCACCCGGGAGTAATGAAGATGAGGGAAGACCTTAAATCCTTATTCTTTTGGAAAGGAATGAAAGCAGACATAGTCAACTACGTGGAAAGATGTCTAGAATGTCAGCAGGTGAAGGATGAACATAGACATCCAGTAGGATTACTACACTTGCACACTATTCTAGAATCGAAATGGGAGGTCATTTCGATGGATTTCATTGTTATATTTCCACCGATGGCAAGGAGATACGACTCGATTTTTGTGGTAGTCGACACTCTGACAAAGAGTGCTCATTTAATTCTTGTGCATATGGTGTATCAGGCACCTGACATAGCTAGATTTTTCATCAGTGAGATTGTGAGGTTGCATGGCCTACCAAAAAGGATTATATCCGATCGAGGATCGGTGTTTACTGGACTATTTTGGACTAGTTTCCAAGAGGCCTTGGGAACCCAACTTAACTTTAGTACTGCGTATCTTGGAGGACATGTTTACGGGAAGACCAAACGAACAAACCAAATCTTGGAGGACATGTTGCGCATGTACGTGATGGACCAGCAGAAGCGTTGGGAGGAATTCTTGCCACTGGTAGAATTCGCATATAACAACAGTTATCAAAGAACTATTAATATGGCACCTTTCAAGTTTCTTTACAAGCGACCATGTCAGATGCCTTTGAGTTGGGATCAACTTGAGGATAGGATCCTGATGGGACTAGAAGCGATCCAATAAATGGAAGATCAAATGAAAACTATAATACAAATGATTAAGGAAGCACAGGATCGACAAAAGAGTTATGTCGATGTGCACCGTGTTGACCGCAATTATGATGTTGGCGATCGAGTCTTCTTGTGGGTAAAACTGCATAAGAGTTCGATAAATTTTGGAAAGGGTGCTAAAATCTCTCCTAGGTTTGTGGGACCTTTCAATATTGTGGAAAAGAAGGGGCCTGTGGCCTATCGACTAGCCTCGCCTGATTTTTTGAGGCCTATGCACGATCTTTTTCACATATCAATTTTGAGACATTATATTAGTGATCCTACACATGTTATTTACATGAGTTCCTTCCAGGTATCTGATGAGGGTGCAATCACGGCTGAGCCAATCCACATCTTGGGCCATCACATTCAACAGCTACGGCGTCGAACAGTAGATCAAGTCAAGGTCTAGTGGGACAACTATAGTCTGCACTCGACAACCTGGGAGGACGCATATGATATCCGTCACCAATTTCCATTTTTGTTTGATTGATATAATTATGATTCTATTATACACTTTATTTCGACACTTATATATTGTGAAACTTCGGCACAAATTTTAGACCAAGAGGGGGTTCATGTAACATCCCTCTCTTGCACACACAGAATGAACTTATTCTTTGAGGACACTTTCTTGCAAGTGATCTAGATTATTATACTATTGGTTGTTTGATTATGATTATGAGGCATTATGGATATGATGATATGTTATTTTGTTTTATTGACATAGACATGTGCTATTTACTGGGTTCTCCTGAGTGTGCAAGACTTTGGACCTCGAGGATGCAGAGGCATCAATGAAACCCCTTAGACTCTGGATCGAGCCAGGGAGTGTACTGTTGGGATGAATATTGTTGATGTGACATATGTACTTATGATTAGATGTTATGATGATTGATTATTATTGCTGACATGATTCATTGATGGATGTAGGCTGATGATAGCTTGTCGACCAGACTCAAATGTGGAGTAGAGGGGTCATGCAGGACAACCAAAGACTTTGAGGGAGAGGTGTGGAAACAACCCTTCCAAATCCTACTAGCACTCTCGTCGTGGCTCAAGTTGTAGGTTAATGATTACCTAGTTCGAGAAGACCCATGATGCCATGAGCGAAAACTATGACAGTCTCTCATGATGATTCTAAGGGGGCACGCAATAAGGCAGGGGCCGTATTCCTTAGAGGCCCTTAGTCTCCCACAATATCACCTGGTGAAGTATTTACTGTAGAGGTTTTTTACGTCTATCAAATTTAGTCAAGAGGTGAGTGGCATCCTTGGAGCATGTAGTGCGTCCTGAATGGAACGTCACGTAAGGAAACTAGAAAGAGGTGAGTGGCACCCTTGGAGCATGTAGTACATCCTTAAGGGTACATCGGGCAAGGAAAATGGAAAGCAGCAAGTGGCACCCTTGGAGCACCTAGTGTGTCCTGAAGGGCACATCGCAATTTTAACTAGTAAGTGAATAAACCTAGATGACCTTAAAATGAATGATGTGATAAGTAGGATTTAAAAACATTCCCCTAATAAAAATGTCGCCCACCCTAGTGAAATTAAAATCTAGGTCTAAGTAGAACATGTGGTCAAAAAATAATAATAATAATAATAACAAATAACATGTAACAAGAAGGGGGGTAAGAAATTCAAGTTTATTTATTAAAGTCAAAATTATAATGTAGGATTAAAATTTTAAAAAGGGAAATGGTTATTTTTATCTATTTTTGCTAATTTAATTTTAGTATAAAAAAAAGAGGGTAAATGGTTGTTTCATCTACATTTGCTAAATTAATTTTTAATTAAAGAAGAAAAAGGGTAAATGGTTGTTTTATCTACACTTCATAAATTGATTTTTCAGTTAAAAAGGAAAAAGAGGGAAACTTAAAAGGAAACTTACAGAAAAAGGGGAAACATAAAGAAAGCGATGAATGTCTAACTTAGTAAGGAAGCTTGCCTTGAGAACTTGTTATTTATGAACTCAACTAGGATTTAAGTAAGGCGTAAGTCATTTAAGATTTGTAGTGGGAATTTTGGGACACCAAGAAGCGTTTTTAGGAATGTTTTTAGTTGGGTGAGGGAAATAGGAATATTTAATTAATTAATAAAATTTATTTTCTGGTGTATCTAGGGGATGGGTGACATGTGTACGGGGGAGGTTTTTCCTATTTAAATTAATGAAAAAGGAATTTAATGGGAATTTGGGAAACTAATTACTTAAAAACTCTATAAAAAGGATGGAGGAGGAGGATGGATTTGATCTTTTTGCGTAACGTTACGCTGCTAAATTTTTACCTTGACTGAACTTTCTCTTGTGGGAGTTGGGATACCCAGCTCGGGTAATGAGTGGTAGCTCAACCTTGTGAGGTGAGCTAGGTGCTAGCAGTTCTTGGGTATTGTGTGTGTGGCCCCTTTGCATCTCAAGGGGATCAGGGGGAAGAAGAATGCCCCTAGCGTTGGCTGGGAGGTACCGGTGAGGTCACATCGGTTGGCAAGCAGAAGTTGGACGGAGCGCATGCGGGACAACAACATTGAAGCATTCGCGTTTGGCTAAGGTACACTGTTAAAGTTGTTAATTTCAATGAATTTAATTTACACATGTTATTTATCTGTGTTGGGTTCAATATTTGATTTCCATGAGCTTTCTTACACCTGATTTCCTACGATATTTGCAATCCCCTTGCTCGTTGTATTCTGAATTGATTTCCCATGGCGAACCCAACCTCTTATTGCAGTGACTTCTCTACGTTTGTTTTATTGATTATTACGAAGAAATTTGAGTTTTACCTTCTTTCCCGTATCCCTTTAGTCATTAGTCTGTGCCTGAGAAATCGTCTAGGAGCCAAATCGACGATTGTCACTTCGGTGTTTAAAGGCCTATAGATTCAAATTCCCTATTTTCCTATGCATGGATGATGAGTGAAGGATAAATTTTGCACCCAATCATCTATCCCTTACTTATCTCTGTGTGTTTCTCTCATGATTTATCCCTGATATTTGCACCTTCTTGTGAATGAGTATCCTTCCATTGATTGAGTCATTGTTGAATGATTAGTCCTTGTGCCCTCCCTGTGAATGAGTATCTCTGTATTTAATTTATATATGCGTCAATTTAGCTCTGCGTTCAACATTATCTCTGCACTTAAACAAACTCAGAATTTAAACCCTATGATTTTCATTTATTAGACAGCACTATCATATACCTTATAGACAGCAATATCATGTATTTAATACACAGCGAATCTTTACTCAACAAATTCATACACAATGATTCTCTACAGTGATTTTATTATTATTATTGTGATTTAAATTGCTTTGGATCAACATTGATTGATTAGTAATGAATAATGATTTATTTTACTAATGCATTGAATTGCATTTGAATAGTGTTGATTGATTAGCATTAGATTTGCATTTCTAATGCAATCTTATCCTTAATACTATGATTTCTTATATGTGTTTTGATTGATCATTCATGCATTTTTTCTGTGTTTGATTTCATACATGCATTTTTGTGAACCTCGTTTTACCCAGCTCTTTATTGAACCATGAACTACCTGTATTTTCATTAAACCATGATTTACCAACGGTTTTTTTCATGGTGGATATGCCGGTGTTTTAATGGATTGGCATTGGCCTAGATTGACAGCCAATATTGAATGGAATATGTGGGTATATATACAAGTTAGACAACGTTTTTATCTGTAATGTCAACGTTTTCATTTTATGTGGATGATGGAATATGATAGACAACATTCTTATATGTATAGCAATAATATGCTTTGCGTTTTTGAATATCATATTAACTCAACATTTTGAGGTGTTTACTAGACTGTGATACCATACCTTAAATAGAAAGCAACAACGTATTGTATTAACTTAGCAAAGACATTCAAAAGCCAACAAGATTATATTTAAAATAGAGGAGAATTCATATATTGATAGCAATTTAATGATTGCAATATATCCCTTGCTATATTTATAATGATAGTGATTTAATGAGTGAAATATATCCATGTATCGATATAATGATAATGATTATAATTATAGTGATTTAATGACTACAATATATTGATAGTGATTCAATGATTGCAATATATCCATGTATATATCCCTTGCGATATTTATAATTGCAATATCATTGACTGCGATTTACATACATATTAATAGCATTTATATGTTGGACAATGTTTATATATTGTGACAACGTTCATATGTTGGACAACGTTTATATATTGTGACAGTGTTCATATGTTGGATAACGTTTATTTGTTGTGACAACGTTTACATGTTGGATAACTTTTTTATATTGATATGTGATATTGATATCAATAAGTGACAACGTTTATATATTGATATGTTGGATAGCGTTTATATCAATATGAATATTGTTATATTGATACTGATATGTTAGACAACATTTCATATGATGACAGCAATGATATACTAGACAACAATCTTATTATATTGTTTCAGTTTAAAACATAGCATATTCAGTTTTAAAAACATGTTTATATTGTTTTAAAGGACATGTTCCATATTATTGTTTTTGTTTAAAAGATAGCATTTTCATTTTTAAAAAAATATATGTATTGTTTTAAAAGACATATTTCCTATTTGTTTCAGGTGAAAAGATAGTGAATTACTCCCTAGGAAATTACTCATCCGATATTGGAATTGGAAAATAGTTACAATGAGGTATTGTTTTTTATAATAATTATTTTAAGGTGTACAGAGTGATGTATGTTGCAATAGAATTTGTTACGCAAAGAATTTAATGTGTTGTATGAATGTTATAGTTGTCAGGTTTCATCGTGTCTTGTTGACTTGTCGATTGGGTGCTTGGGTTAGTCGTCGTGTGTTTCGACAGTTAATTCGGTCTCCTAGCGCATTGAATATTTATGGGTTATTGGTTTGGATGTTTTACGTTGTGCCAGGGTTGCTATCACACATATCTCCTTGTGATGGCATGATTCTTGATGAGGGGATAATTGCGAGCCCTAATCGATAGAGGCGAATGATAAACTGGCTTGATTCTATGCCTCCTGATGTGGGCGTTTGTTCGTTGTAATGGTTGTTGGTACTCGATTTTGTAAGGCCTTAAGGCGTTGGGTTTTGCACGACGTAGAGGTTTCTATTTCCTGGCCATTGAAGCCACTGTGTCGATTTGTTGATGTTTCCCTTTAGCTTGTAGGTGTTTTCTTGCTTTTGTTGTACGGGTATTCGTTTCTATTTGTATATTGATTATCGCATGTTTCATCCACATGCATGATGTGCTAGTGTGTTGAGTCATTGTTGTCTGTTACCTAATCTGTGAGCATTGTGTTTGTCATCAAGTTGTGTTTTTTAACTTTTTTCATTGTTGTCGTCTTGCTTCAAATAATAATAAAAAAATGCACTTTCTTGCGTCGCTTGTCATAACGATGGGGACATTATAATATCTTTTAAATTACAAGGCCTTACGTTCGTGCAGGCTACAAGGGTCTTAAATTTATCAAAATAAATTTGTTTTCTTTAGATCATAGATATTGGTCTCTTCTAGTGCAGCACATATCTCATTTCATAAATGGTTAAGTCGACAAAAGGTTACATGGAATAAATAAAAGATGTATGTATTATGGGATTTTGATATATGCAAAGAAAAAAATAGATTGAAAATAGTAAACAATATTTATTTTAAAAGAAAATTATATATTTGGAATCTTCATAGCATAATCTATATATGCTGATGATACTGAGAGGGGGTTGAATCAGTATCAAGTAAAATTTAAAAAAAAAAATCAACTTATACTTCAACCAGATTATATATTCAATTATATCCAATGAGAAATGAACAATAGTATAAGAGTTACACCAATACACCATGTACAATATATGAGAAATAATCAATAGTTATTGTTCAATGGAAGTAATGACTTCCAAAGGTAGCTACAACTTCCAAATATAAAGGGAGGGATAAACCTCCAAAAGGAATATATGATTATCCAATATCAAGAGAGGGTTGACCTCTCCATCCTTGCCCCTTTCTTCCACCCAAGAATATATGAGATATAATAAAACTTTACATTAAATTATCACCATCAACCAACCATCACATAGAACCTGATAATGCTTCTTGAGACTTCTTGAACTTTTGCAATTATTCACTTCTTAGAATAATATGATCCTATAGATAATATAATTCAATGTATTCTCTAAAACGCCTCCAAATTTCACTGCTTGAATCCTCCCAGAAAAGGAGTTATAGAGAAAATGGTAGACCTTATTCAATTATGGTTTATTCAGGAGATCGAACTTTTACAGCATGCCTTGCGCTCAATATTTAACATATGATTCTGAAATTTGTACATAGGAAACTAACACCCGTAATATTTCCAATGCAATTGGTCTCACTTCATTTGGATTCTCTATGAAGATGTTATGATTGTTTTACCTGGGACACCTCTTTATGACTAGCTTGAGGACTAGTCAAAAACTGTGTCTTCCATAGATTGTATCTCCAAAATTATAGTGAATAAAGAGCTGGCATTTTTACCACAGGTACCTAGATATGTCTTTGCAATTGCATACAAATTTCACCATCTGAATCATTATAGAAAAAACATTATAGTGAAAATGGTAAGATGACATGTAAATAACATACCTTAGAACACATCACCAAAAGACCTCATCTTCCCTTGAAATTCGGCCTTCTTTACTTTAGATTTCCTTTGAAAATTGACTTATATCTCCTTGTTCATTAAAAAACTTGTGTGTGTTGAAAAATGAATGTATAACGAGATGTATTTATACCCTTTATGTCACTTCCTTTTAAAATTAGGGTCGACGTGTAGTTTATGCTTCAATTCACATTGTCATCTTCAAAAATTCATTTCTCCTCAATCATGAGGATCCACGTGATGTGCCACATAACAATGGAAGAGGCATGACTTATACTATCCATCCATGGGTGTTGTACCTTCATGTCTATCTACTTCGATCAACTGTTGGGTCCAAAAGCCAATGGCTAGGGTTGACATCAATGACTAGGGTTGACATCAATGACAACAAGCAATCTTTCAACAATCTCCCCCTTTATCATTGATGACAACACTCATTCTCCCCTTATCATCATGATACCAATTTCAATCTCCACTTGACATCAATGGCAAAGGGTGGGGCTTCTCCCCCCGAGTTCAATGGGATAAGGTGACCTTCTTCTTTGGGGTTGCTCCCTCTGAACATGTGGCACTCAATAATACTTCATCCTTATTTTTGGTCTTTGGGACTTTTTCTTCTTTGGAATCTATTTTTGTGGCTTTGTCTTCTCTCTCTTCTTCATGTCTAGGATGTATATGTTGTTTGGTCTTCTTGTTGAAATTGCAACCAATCTTCTTGAGTTCTTTTCTCTAATTATAAATTTTTGGGATTCAAACATAAGAGTGTATACTTGATCATATATTTGGCTGAAACTAAGGAGATTATGCTTCATATATTCAAACAATAGGACTTTTCCTGCTTTTACATTTTCACTTCCAAGATTTACATTTCCTTTTCCAATTATTTTGGTAGATGATTCATCTCCAAATGCAACATTTCCACCCTTTTTCTTCAAGATGAAAAATTTTCTTTGATCTGCGGTCATATGAGATGAGAACCCATTGTCTATGAACCATTCATCTTCTTCTTTGCATTATTTAGCATCCAATGTTATTCGATAGTTTTGATTGTGTGGAATTTCTTTCCTTTTCCATGTTGTAGTTAGTATAGGGACATTTGGCATAGGATTATCTTCCTTCATCTCTCTGCAATCTCGTGCTTTGTGACCAATATTATTTCACTTGTAGCATACAATATTTTGATCCATTAATGGGTCAAATGGATTATAATTTTTGTTGACAGGTCTACGAACATTCCCATATCTACTATTTTCACCATTCATGTATCTTGTGTAGTTATTTCTTTCATTGATTCTACAATTGATTGCCTTGTGTCCAAAATTTCCACAAGTATAACAATGTCCAAGAAATAAATTTTGATACCTAGGAGTAAGTGATATTCTTTGTGGTGTAGACCAATTGGGTTAACCATCTATTCTTTTGTAGTTTCCTTCATAATGATTTCTTTCATACCTGATGGGAGAGGATCTTCTTGATGTCTCATTCCTTCTAAATTATAGTCTTCTATCTTGTTGTTCAACTTACTCTGGAGTGTTGGTTTCATCCTTTTCATATTACTTCTCTTGTTTTGTTGTCTTAAATTTGTCATCGTATCATAGTCCTGTCTTGTCATTTGGAGATATTTGACTGCTAAGGATCTCATCTAATTTTTCAGTGATTTTTTCAAACTTCTTCAACTTTTCTATTGTCAATAGTAGCTCCCCTTGTGTGTGATCCAATTATGCTTTCAATTTATCATAATATTCTAATTGTTCCTTCAATCTACCAATTGTCTTTTCAAGCATGCAATTCTCTTATTCACAACTACTCAATTCACCTTTTAGTATTATGTTTGTGTTTCTAAGCTTGTTATTTTCAGTTTTAATATGCTTCAACTTTTCAAGATTCTCATCTTCTTGTTCACTCTCTATGTTGTCTTTGTATCCCAAGAAGGAATCAAGGTGGGTTTATTCATCTAAATATTCTTTAGAAATGATTTGTTCTTTTTTATAACTCTTGTGATCATCATCCTGGGTTTCTTGGGTTATGAAGAGGACTTCTCCTCCATCATTATCTTCTTAATCACTCTCATCTAAGCAGATGTCATCAACCTTGGAGTAGAATCTCTTTTTATTGTTGAGACTT
>JZKD02S1961654.1:37275-55654 GCA_000966675.3 Picea glauca
CTCAGGTGTAGAAAGGTACTTCAAGTATACAATTTTTCTCCGCATCATATCTCTGACATAAGAATATTTCATCTCGTTGTGTTCCAATCCATTAGGAAAAACTGGGTTCCTTAAGGAGTCTTATACATGGCTCTTGATTAGGATCCATCTCGTGGTTAAGTAAATATGGTAGAAATTTTGTTAAGCCTCTTTGCTTCGCTCAGTCACTGCTATATGCTCTGTCTTTGTGGTACTCAAGGCCACCGAGTTTTGTTTCTTGCTTCGTTTAAGAAACCATGGAAATATTCATATTAAAACATCAATCATATATGTTATTTTGGTCCACTGTACTTTCTTCTCAATTTGAATCGTCGTGTTCGACAAGCTTAAGTTCATATTGGAGGAATATCTCAGGCCATATCCAGTTGTGCCTCATAAATACATGATTTTCTATCATCTAGTGAGTCTGTCTCGGTTTGACTCATGAAATGACTAGGCTCATTCATTGTATGGCATGGGTCAATTCTAGTGTTAGACAGATACATCAATGATCCAAACAACTGTGGATTAGTCTTGTCTGTATTGTTGTTAATCTTCTCCTTTCGATCCATCATGGTGGATTTTCATTCTGTCATACTTTTTGTCTCAAAAAATTTGTGCATCATATTTAGAATTTTCATCTTGAGTTTTTAGAATTCAATGGTTACTTCTATCCAACGACATGGCCTTCTGAATAAGCCACCAAATCAGGCTCTTGTTTCCTTAGTGTAATGAGATAATTTTGGATTAGTAACACCTTTGTTTGGAATCCAAACTCAACAAGAATCTATCTATTTGATATAGCTTCTAGCTCACGGATGATAGTACAAAAGGAAGTGTATCAGGTTTACTGGATCAAGTGTCTTGCAATAGACAACTCCCTCTGTTTGTGAGAAACCTCTGGCTATAGATCTTGTCTTGTATTTCTTGACACTTTCATTAGTTGCATGCTTGATCATATAGATGTACAGAATTTCCTTTCTGATCCCTGAGTAATATATTTATGCATCATTCTTTAAGATATATTGGTATTCTTCTGTTATGGAATTTTTCCATATGGGTTCTCTCGTTGCTTTTCTAAGAAGGGAAGTCTTAGCATCAATGAGGTGGCTCATGATTGAAGAACAGTTTGAGAAACTCTTTTGCTTTCTTGGAATGTGCTTTGAGAAGCTTGTATGTTTCTCTTCCTCTTGCAGAGTGGGTATAGAGAGGCCTTTCAGACCTTACTGCAATATTTCTAGATATGTATCAGTTGAAACAACTAGATCATCTTGAGTAAGGCATGTCTCCCTCTGAATTGTTGAAGGGGGAGAAGGTATTTTTTTTACTGTCAATCTTTATTTGTGATTCTTTGAATATTTGAAGGAGTATATTTTCTTTAAGAACAACATTTATGCTTGTTCTTATATAATAAACAACTTAAATATGGTTTGGAATCCCGTACCAGGAATAATGATCCAAGTCTTTTGAGAGCTCTTATACTAGGAACAACGTCCTTCATTTATTGAAAAAATATAATCAACTATGAAATTATAGATCAAAATATTTACCTAGTTGTAGTCATGTCTATTAGAGGAATTACTTCTCTCTCTTCTCTTCATTTTCTTGAGGTGGATCTGGATTAATGTCAGTAGTGGTAGCATATTGTTTTCCCTTCTTTCTGGTTGGACAATTTATAGCAATGTGTCCATACTTGTCACATATGAAACATTGAACTTTTGAAACATCTCTTCTTTTATATCCTAGATTTGATGAAGACTTTTCTTCTTTAAATGTTTGCCTGAAGTTTCTTTTGAATTTTCCTTCCTTCCTTGTATGAAGTGCAAGAGCATGATTTTCTTCTGGGGAATCTTCCACTCCTCTATTTCGAAGTCTAAGTTCTTCTTGAGTGCAATCTGTCCATAGGCGCTCAAAAGTTGGTAAAGCTTCTCTTCCTCTGATACTTTGAATGAAAGGCTCCCATGATTTTGGAAGATTCTGGAGAGTGGTTAAGACAAGTTCTCTATCAAACATGATTTCTCCAATGGTCTCTAGTTGTTCTTTAATTTATGATAACTTCATGAAGAAGAGGGCAACTGTGTCATATTTTGTCATCTTGGTACTTTGAAGTTGGCTATTCAAGGTAAGAGCTCTGAGAGTGTTGTCACTTTCAAACATTCCTTTCAAGGTTTTATACATATCATAGGTTATCTTCAGATTGGAAATACGGGGCAAGGGGTGATCTCTTACTGAGTAGATGATTATTTTCCTTGCTCTGACATCATCTTCTTTTCTTATATTCTTCTCCATATCAGTGGTTGTGTCTGGTAGAGTTTTAGTTGTTGCATCCAAGAAAGACCTAGCACACAAGAGGGTGCTCAAAACCCTACAACTCTAGAGCCCAAGAGAGGTGCACACCTTTTTCCAAAGAAGTGTACTTGCTGAAATTTCCAAACTCACAAGAAAGATGTGTTTCTACAATGGAAGATTTCCCTTTACTTATATTAGACTTGTCCTATCAACTAAAGTGTCTATTGGCACAACAGGGCCGACCTCACTTAGACATATTATTTATTATTATTATAATAATTAATATTAATATTAATATTAATCATCTTTTACATTTATTATTAGACACAATAAGGTAGGGCCGACCTGTACCCTTTACATAACAATTAGGGTTACGGGTAGGTCTAACTCTTGAACATTATATAGCAAAGGATATGATACAACCACTAGTTCTCATTCACTAGGGTCACATCCATAGGGATTCCATAGCTTTGATTCACTGCATTACACAGAAGAACCAGGTTTTCATACGTTCACTTGTCCTCGTACACAGGCAAGCCCACTCTACAGATATGTTTTCCCACTGCCACTGACAGGAGAATCATCTAGAGTCTTCGTCAACTCTGCTACTCAGAGGAGTCCATCACCTCATCTTCATTTATGTTCACATGACGATGTGCCCAACACTTTTTGGATTTCACATGTTCACCTTGTGCTCAGCCACAAGCACGTCCTAACTCAACAGATCGCTTTTCCACCGGATAATCATCTGGAGTTCTTCTCACTCTCTAAATGGAGGAGGTCATCTCTACGTTCCTAACTCTGTCTCAGGCAGGAACCACGTACCCTTCTTAGGGGATTTCTCTCAGGTTTGGAAGCTGAGGGAAAGACTCCTATAGTTGTTATGTTCCACATCTCACGGGTTTGTAAGTTGTAGGATGTCTCCCATAGCTGCATTCATCAACATTTTAGGCGTTGGAAATTATGAGGACTGGATGGTTTTTAAAACTCTATTATCTAGTTTTTGTCAAGCCTCTGGTATGGATGTGAATTTCCAAAAGTCGTGCTTCCTTGCACAAAATATTGATCATAGTCTGGAGCAAAGATTGAGGGAAGCCTTCAATATACAGTGTGTTATCATTGATCAAGGTATGAAATACTTAGGTTTTTATTTAAAACCAAACAACTACATGTGTTGATATTATGGTAGCTGTAGGAGGTATTTACCTCCACATGTAAACTTGACAAGGATAGAATACTCCGGGAAGCAAGAAGAAACCCTAATGAGTTGGCTAATAACCCTAGAAGACTTGTCGTCTCAAGAAGATAATTTATATTAGGTTATTAGCCTTCAAGAGAAGAAGTCGACCATAAATAATAATATATATTGAACAGATAGATACCCAGAATGAGAAGTCGGCCCAGGCAGTTAGCCAAAATTAGTATAAATACAGGAGGCCAGTTCTCATTCTGGCAGGCAGTTTCAGAATTGCAGTGCTCAGTCTTGTGTGCACTGCAGTGCCTAGTATTGTGCGCATGTTTGAGGAGAGTTGTCATTGCAGCTGCTGCAGCTAGCAGATCATGTTTGGCTTGGACTATCTCTTGGCTAGGGTTTGGACTATCTGATCAACTCTTGTTGGTGCGCTATCCTTGGGGAAAGGTGCGCTACCCTTTGTTTGGCTATCTAGCCTAGGGTTTGCTTCCGGAATGATTCTCTCTCACGGTTAAGGTGCTCGAAGGGTGGCTTCGGCCTATGGTTGGGTGACAAGGGTATTGTTAATGGTAAAACGAGCACATATCTTTCATATTCTAACAGGTTATGGGCCCACACCTCCTTCATTCAGTCTAAACACTGGAAGGAAACATAGCCGCTAGGATATTGAGTTCGCTGAGGAACTGTCGCTAGGGTTACTAGCAGAAGCAATTTCCAAGACACTGTCGATAGGGTTACTAGCAGGAGCAGTTGCAGAAACCCTAATCCTCTTGTTGAGGAAATTTAAGTGAATGGATTGACCTAATATCCAGTTAGATCAGTGCACTCTAGCCTAACGCATCTCCTGATACTCTCAGCAAGCGAAGACGTGAAGTTTGAGTTTGTGGTCAAATCTAGGGTTTGACCAAGTCAAAGAAGCCATGACTTATTCTATGAAGTCAGAGAACAAGTTAGATGGAGCCTCTAACTTCAGAGCATGAAAGACAAGGATTGACCTCATCCTTGCTAAGAATAAAGTGTTGGATATCGTGAAAGGAAAGATCGTGAAACCATAGTTTGAAGAAGGGAAAGAGAAGGAACCGCAGAATGTTGCAACTATGGAGAACTTCAAAGACGATGACATTAATGTTATGAGTATCATAGTGGAATCCATAAAATACCACTTGATACCCTACATCTCCCATCTTGACTCATTGAATAAGATGTACGATGCCCTAATGATGGCCCGACGCTCCTACATACCCCGCAGGGTCTCTGCGCCTGACCTCCCGGTCTTAAGGATCGCTCAAATTCCTTCTGAGCCGAAGCGGCTCCTTGGATCCCCAATGGAATCTTTGTCAAAAATCGATCCACAGGTCCTTTTCTTCACCCGCACGGTTCTTTGCACTTAACCGTGGTCTTCCCCTGATCTTAATTTCAGGTTCCGGGGTTTCACGTTCCCCGTCATCAAGAGTTATTATACTCTTGGATCCTCGATCTTCGATGAGCTCTCTTCTGACCTTAGACCCACCTGGCTATGCCCTCTGTTCCATATGACCGCTCTCCATAAGACCGCAACCTTATATCCTCCTATCGGGGTTTTGGGATTCAAAATCTCGATGAGCTCTTGTTCCCGCTAGCCCTCTAGGCTAAGCTCGTGGTCCACGTGACCTCTATCTCACAAGACCGCAACCTTGTCTCCCATCGGAGTTTCGAGCATCGCAATGTCGAAATGCACAAACAATTTTTCCTCGAAATCCCCGATATCTCGATATGACGTCAGCTTCCGCTAGTCCCCTGGGCTAGACCTTTGGGTCCATACAACCTCCCCCTATATGACCACAACCATACCTCCTCGTTGGGGTTTCGGACTTTCCAATGTCCAAATACAATCGTCCTCAGGATTCAAGATCCCTCGAATCCCGAAACGCTCTTCATGCGTTAGCCCTCTTGGCTAGACTCTGGCCCATATGACCGTTATCCTCGTGACCTCACTCTTGTCCCTCGTCGGGGTTTTGGGGTTTTCAATGCCAAAATGCATTGCCCCACGGGATTGCCGATTCTCCAAATCTTGACTCTCCGCTATGCTGACAGCTGGCCCCCACACAACAAAGCTTTCCTCCTTATCCGCTACACTGACAGCTGGCCCACAATGGGTCCTTCCTCTTTTCGGGGTTTCGGGCTTTCCAATGCCAAAACTCTCATGTCCCCTGGACTCGCGATCCTCCGATTCCTGATACGCTTGGCCTTATCCCTTCCTGGCTATGCCCTGGTCCATGCGACCACCTTTCATATGACCGCAGACATATACTCCTGTCGGGGTTTCGGGGTTTCCAATGTCGAAACGCGTATGTCCACGGGACTCGCGAAATGTCGATCCCCGATTTGTCGATGAACGACCTCCCGTCGGTCTTCCCCTGGTGGCTATGATTGCTACCACACGTACTTCTCTGATGGATGGCTCAGATTAACTCTCGTGGTTTTGAGACTTCTGATGTCCCGACTCTTTCGACCTCAGGAACTCCGATTTCCCGATAGCCAATACACTGACTCTCTTCAGATTTTTGACACCTATCTCCCCAAACGGACGGCTCAGACTTGTGTCGTGGTTTTAAAAGTGGACTTACCTGATCTCCTGTCCATGGGAATGCCTATATCTCAACTCCCGATGCCTCAATCTCAGCCACGTGTCTCCACTAACGGACGGTCCAGATCTCCCCGGTATGTCGAGACTTGAAGTGTCTCGATTTTCTCCACTTCAAGAATCCCGATTTCTCGATGACTGCTATCCCGATGGCTACGCCCTCGTCGGGATTTTTTCACCTCCTGTCCATGAAGGTAAACCTCATGCAGCTCCTATCCAATCTGACGGCTGACGGGAAATTTTCTCCAGATATGACAGCTCAGATCATTTCTCCCGTGTGCTTCTCCTGTGCGCCTTCCTGGACGTGAAAACCGACGGTCCAGATCTCCTTCTTCAATCGATCTGACGGCTACTATCCTCTCTCCCGAGATTTGCGCACTTTCTTCCCAAAACCTGGGAGAAATTTTGAAATTCCAAAAGCCTCAACCTTTGTCTGTTTCCTCCTGCGAGCTCTCGACTTCGAGTTCGCCTCCACGTATGAAAACATTGTTCCTCTTGAACTTTGCTCCCTTCGAATCCTCGAAGGATTCTTCAACTCCTGCCCTTTGCAGAGTCTTCTCATGCACCCATTGGTGCTATCTCTTCTGAGCTTCTACAAACGCTCAGACCCCTTGAGGGATTTTGGCTTCCTCCTTCTCCCACAGATGGAGAATAAAATGCCTTTCGACCTATTCTTCACTCCAACAACCCCTTGCTGAGTCTTTCTGGGTGTTCAGCAACCCTGAGAAGGTTCCCTCAGTGGACCCTTCCTCTCTTCCATAACTCAAAGAGTTATTTTCTTCTCCCTGTGCCTATCTGCACAATGACTCAAATTCCCACCTGGCAGAGTGTCTTTTCTCACAGAACGTTCAACAGTTCTGTCCTCTTGTGCACCTATGCACCCGCTCAATGCCCACCTGGCAGAGCTCTCAGAATCCTTAGTGATTCTATCTTCTGTCTGAACTCACAATAGAGTTCCTCCCATTGCACCTTGTGCCTGTGCTCAATGCCCACTTGGAAGAGCCTTTACAGAATCCACAACAGAATTATGTCTGCAACTGTGTCTCTCATACACAGCCTTGCCTCCAAGGTGTTCAACAACCTTGAGGTCTTTTTCCCCTAAGTTGTTGATTCTAGTTCCTGTGCCGCAACACGTCTTTGTCTGAACCCGCAGTGTTCAGAAGTGCAATCTCCATGCACGGCTATCAGAACCCGCAGCGTTCTATCACACCCTCCTTGTGTGAAGCATCAAAGACCTTCAACCCTGGAAATCAAGAACTCCTGCAAATGGACACCTACAACATACATCTACAACATACAAAGGAACACACACAGACATCCACATAACACATAATTCATGCAGGAAAAACTAATCTGTTTATATTAAATGGAAAATGCTTGTAATTACAAGGTGTTCTCGAGCTCTCTCTGGCTCTACTCTTACAACCATTACCACTTCCACTACTACAAAATGAGATATGAAAATCGCTTTTACCTGAGGGGGCTCTTCGAGCGCTTACCTCAAGATTCACATACCCTATTCAATTACATTGAATGGGTTGTCTAGTCTAGAATCAAATCTAGATCTCAACCATTACACACATTAAAGGCCAATCTTATCTACAGCCTGCACAAAGGCACGACTTCCTGGCTCAACAAACTAAGCATTTAAATTACATTGAATTCAATCTTAGATGAGGTTGCGCCTCTCTTTTTGCGTGCGATTTGAATTCGCTGGCGTGGCTGGCTGGTTGGCTGGATGATGTGGAGAGATGCTCCTGCATCAAACACCTCAGCTGCAAAATCATGAGCTCCTGCTCATGAGCTTCCCCTCTCACCTGTTGGAAATCCTCCTGGATCCCAAACAAATATCTGGAGCTTCCCATCTGCTCCATTTTGTTGCTGCTTCTGCGCTGCTGCTGCTGCTTATTTCTTCCTATTCAGCCTCTCCTTGCTGGCAGTCTCTGCTGACCCCAACATCAGCCTTATGATCTCTTCGATCACTTCGTCCAGCTGCTCCCATGGCTGTCTCTAATTTTGCAATCTCCTCAGCTGCAATTTTTTTTGGCACATCAGTAGATCATCATGATCTCCCATGCTTCCTTCATCAGTTTCCAACTTCACCTGTTGGATGTGCACGCTCTGCACTTTCACCCTCTCTTCCAGGGCTTCTATCTGTTCCCACATATCATCAAAACAAATGTTGTTTGCCTCTTCTTCCCCTGCTTCTGCAACCTCCCATGTTGCAGTCTTTTCAGTCTCCTGGCTGAAAATATTGAGCCATTCCTCAGAATGCTCATCATCCTCTTTGTCTGCTTCTTCTGCTGTCAGCTTCAATGCTACAACTCTCTCAGCTTCAATGCTACAACTCTCTCAGCTTCTTGGCTGAAAGTAATGAGCCATTCCTCAGAATGCTCATCTTTTTCATCTGCTTGGGCAACTTCCAAAGTCTGCTCCAATCCCTCTTCTTCCCTGACAGTCACAACTGACTATTCTGCGGCTGTTGCTGCACTTACAACATAGATTTTTGCCTCCTTCTAGGCAAATGGTAGGAATATTCCAATTCCACCAATCATCAGAAGATCTCTCATATCTTCCTTCTTGGCCAGCTGCACCTGCTGATCCAAACTCACCTCTGAGTTTATGAGACTCTCAGACAGTCTCATATGTTCTGTCAACTCCTTGGGCTAATAAAAATTCACCTGCTCATCCCTGCCCACCTAGCAATATGGGATGTCTCCGCTGCTCTCCTGGCAGACTATGAGATCAACTGATCCCATCTTCATCAACACTCCTTGTTGAATTGAACTCACCTCCGAGTCCATGAGACCTTTAGATAGCCTCAAACTTTCATCTCTGCCCACCTGGCAATCTGAGATGCTTCCGCTGCCCTCCTGGCAGTCTTCGAGATCCCGTAGCAACCTCATTTCATTGCCCAGCTGGCAATGTGAAATTCCCTAGCTATCCTCCTGACAGTCTCAGAGATCCCGCAGTGATCTCAGTTCATTGCCCACATGGAAAACTGGAATTTCTTCTCTTCCCTCCTGGCAGTGCTTGAGATCCTCAGCTGATCCCAATTCATTTTCTTCATCAAAATCATCGAGACTTCTCCCAGTGTCGAGTTCGCATACATAAATCATCTTTTCCTCTGTGGCCTTGAGGTTTTCAGCATACCTCAACCACTTTCTCAACAAGCTACGCTGTCTCCTGACCATCAATTTCTTGACTGGCCATTTCGCTTTTGCCTTCTTCATGGGCCACTCATACACCCATCTCGGCTTCTTATCCTGCCGCAACTTTAATTCGAGCTCATCTATCCTCGCGTTCAGCTGCATCTTCAACGCAATCCATTTCATCTCCGCTCTTATATCAACGAGCTCTCTATTCATCCCTGCAATCTTTTCTACCTTGCTTTTCTTCCCAGCATTCCTATGGCCTTCAGTAACCATGGTGCCGTCTCTGTCTGCTTTCCTAGCAAACCTGTTGCTGTCACTCCGCACTAAGAGTTATACCAACTTCATCCTGCAGTCCTGCCGACTGTCTACTTGATTGCTGCCTACCTGCAAACAATCCTTGCAGAGTCCTCAACAACTCTATCTTCTTTCACCTGAAATATACAGATGAATTTCTTTCTCTGATACCACTTGATGGCGCGACGCTCCTACATACCCCGCAGGGTCTCTGCACCTGACCTCCTGGTCTTAAGGATCGCTCAAATTCCTTCTGAGTCGAAGTGACTCCTTGGATCCCCAATGGAATCTCTGTCAAAAACCGATCCACAGGTCCTTTTCTTCACCCGCACGGTTCTCTGCACTTAACCGTGGTCTTCCCCTGATCTTAATTTCAGGTTCTGAGGTTTCGCGTTCCCCGTCATCAAGAGTTCTTGTACTCTTGGATCCCCGATCTCCGATGAGCTCTCTTCTGGCCTTAGCCCCGCCTGGCTATGCCCTCTGGTCCATATGACTGCTCTCCATAAGACCGCAACCTTATATCCTCTTATCGGGGTTTTGGGCTTCAAAATACTGATGAGCACTTGTTCTCGCTAGCCCTCTAGGCTAAGCTCGTGGTCCACGTGACCTCTATCTCACAAGACCGCAACCTTGTCTCCCATCGGGGTTTTGAGCATCGCAATGTCGAAATGCACAAACAATTTGTCCTCAGAATCCCCAATATCCCAATATGACATCAGCTTCCGCTAGTCCCCTGGGCTAGACCTTTGGGTCCATACGACCTCCCCCTATATGACCGCAACCATACCTCCTCGTCGGGGTTTCAGATTTTCCAATGTCCAAATACAATCGTCCTCAGAATTCACGATCCCTCGAATCCTGACACGCTCTTCATGCATTAGCCCTCTTGGCTAGACTCTGGCCCATATGACCGTTATCCCCGTGACCTCAGTCTTGTCCCTCGTCGGGGTTTTGGGGTTTTCAATGCCAAAATGCAATGGCCCACGGGATTGCCGATTCTCCAAATCCCGACTCTCCGCTATGCTGACAGCTGGCCCCCACACAAAGGAGCTTTCCTCCTTATCCACTACGCTGACAGCTGGCCCACAATGGCTCCTTCCTCTTTTCGGGGTTTCGGGCTTTCCAATGCTGAAACTCTCATGTCCCCTAGACTCGCGATCCTCCGATTCTCGATATGCTTGGCCTTAGCCCTTCCTGGCTATGCCCTGGTCCACGCGACCACCTTTCATATGACTGCAGACATATACTCCTGTCGGGGTTTCGGGGTTTCCAATGTCGAAACGCGTATGTCCACGGGACTCGCGAAATGTCGATCCCCAATTTGTCGATGAACGACCTCTCGTCGGTCTTCCCCTGGTGGCTCTGATTGCTGCCACGTGTCCTTCTCTGATGGACGAATCAGATTAACTTTCGGGGTTTCGAGACTTCTGATGTCCTGACTCTTTCAACCTCAGGAACTCCGATTTTCAGATTGCCAATATACCGACTCTCTTAAGATTTCTGACACCTGTCTCCCCAAATGGATGGCTCAGACTTGTCTCGTGGTTTTCAAAGTGGACTTACCCGATCTCATGTCCATGGGAATGCCGATATCCCGACTCCCGATGCCCCGATCTCTGCCACGTGTCTCCACTAACGGACGGTCCAGATCTCCCCTGTATTTCGAGACTTGAAGTGTCTCGATTTTCTCCACTTCGAGAATCCCGATTTCCCGATGAATGTTATCCCGATGGCTACACCCTCGTTGGGATTTTTCTGCCTCCTGTCCACGAAGGTAAACCTCATGCAACTCCTATCCAATCTGATGGCTGACAGGAAATTTTCTCCAGATCTGACGGCTCAGATCATTTCTCCCGTGCACTTCTCCTGTGCGCCTTCCTGGACGTGAAAACCGACGGTCCAGATCTCCTTCTTCAGTCGATCTGAAGGCTACTGTGATCTCTCCCGATCTTTGCACACTTTCTTCCCAAACCTTGGGAGAAATTTCAAAATTCCAAAGGCCTCAACCGTTGTCTGTTTCCTCCCGCGAGCTCTCAACTTCGAGTTCGCCTCCGCGTATGAAAACGTTGTTCCTCTTGAACTTTGCTCCCTTCGAATCCTCGAAGGATTCTTCAACTCTTTCCCTCTGCAGAGTCTTCTCATGCACCCGCTAGTGCTATCTCTTCTGAGCTTCTACAAACGCTCAGACCCCTTGAGGGATTTTGGCTTCCTCCTTCTCCCACAGATGGAGAATAAAATGCCTTTCAGCCTATTCTTCACTCCAGCAACCCCTTGCTGAGTCTTTCTGGGTGTTCAGCAACCCTGAGAAGGTTCCCTCAGTGGACCCTTCCTCTCTTCTAGAACTCAAAGAGTTATTTTCTTCTCCCTGTGCCTATCTGCACAATGACTCAAATGCCCACCTGGCAGAGTGTCTTTTCTCACAGAACGTTCAACAGTTCTGTCCTCTTGTGAACCTATGCACCCGCTCAATGCCCACCTGGTAGAGCTCTCAGAATCCTTAGTGATTCTGTCTTCTGTCTGAACTCACAATAGAGTTCCTCCCACTGCACCTTGTGCCTGTGCTCAATGCCCACTTGGCAGAGCCTTTACATAATCCACAACAAAATTCTGTCTGCAACTGTGTCTCTCATACACAGCCTTGCCTCCAAGGTGTTCAACAACCTTGAGGTCTTCTTCCCCTGAGTTGTTGATTCCAGTTCCTTTGCTGCAAAACATCTTTGTCTAAACCCGCAGTGTTCAGAAGTGCAACCTCCATGCACGGCTATCATAACTCGCAGCGTTCTGTCACACCCTCCTAGTGTGAAGCCTCAAAGACCTTCAACCCTGGAAATCAAGAACTCCTACAAATGGACACCTACAACATACATCTGCAGCATACAAAGGAACACACACAGACATCCGCATAACAGAGAATTCATGCAGGAAAAACTGCTCTTTTTATATTAAATGGCAAATGCCTGTAATTACAAGGTGTTCTTGAGCTCTCTTTGGCTCTACTCTTACAACCATTACCACTTCCACTACTACAAAATGAGATATGAAAATCTCTTTTACCTGAGGGGGCTCTTCGAGCGCTTCCCTCCAGATTCACCTACCCTATTCAATTACATTGAATGGGTTGTCTAGTCCAGAATCAGATCTAGATCTCAGCCATTACACACATTAAAGGGCGATCTTATCTACAGCCTGCACAAAGGCATGGCTTCCTGGCTCAATAGCCTAAGCATTTAAATTACATTGAATTCAAATTTAGATGAGGATGCGCCTCTCTTTTTGCGTGCGATTTGAATTCGCTGGCGTGGCTGGCTGGCTGACGTGGAGAGATGCTCCTGCATCAAACTCCTCAGCTGAAAAATCATGAGCTCCTGCTCATGAGCTTCCCCTCTTAGCTGTTGGAAATCTTCCTGGATCCCAAACAAATATCTGGAGCTTCCCATCTGCTCCATTCTGTTGTTGCTTCTGCGCTGCTGCTGCTGCTTCCTTCTTCCTGTTCAGCCTCTCCTCGCTGGCAGTCTCTGCTGACCCCAACATCAACCTTATGATCTCTTCGATCACTTCGTCCAGCTGCTCCCATGGTTGGCTCTGTTTTTTCAGTCTCTTCAGCTGCAAATTTTTTTGGCACATGAGCATATCATCATGATCTCCCATGCCTCCTTCATCAGTTTCCAACTTCACCTGTTGGATGTGCACACTCTGCATTTTCACCCTCTCTTCCAGGGCTTCTATCTATTCCCACAGATCAGCAAAAAAAATGTTGTCTGCCTCTTCTTCCCCTGCTTCTGCAACCTCCCATGTTGCAGTCTTTTCAGTCTCTTGGCTGAAAATATTGAGCCATTCCTCAGAATGCTCATCATCCTCTTCGTCTGCTTCTTCTGTTGTCAGCTTAAATGCTACATCTCTCTCAGCTTCTTGGCTGAAAGTAATGAGCCATTCCTCAGAATGCTCATCTTCTTCATCTCCTTGGGCAGCTTCCAAAGTCTGCTCCAATCCCTCTTCTTCCCTGACTGTTCTGCGGCTGTTGCTCCACCTGCAACATATATTTCTGCCTCCTTCTGGGAAAATGGTAGGAATATTCCAATTCCCCCAATCATCAGAAGATCTATCATATCTTCCTTCTTGGTCAGCTGCACCTGCTGATCGAAACTCACCTCTGAGTTTATGAGACTCTCAGACAGTCTCATCTGTTCTGTCAGCTCCTTGGGATGATCAAAATTCACCTGCTCATCCTTGCCCACCTGGCAATATGGGATGTCTCCACTGCTCTCCTGGTAGACTATGAGATCAACTGATCCCATCTTCATCAACACTCCTTGCTGAATTGAACTCACCTCCGAGTCCATGAGACCTTCAGATAGCCTCGAACTTTCATCTCTGCCCACCTGGTAATCTGAGATGCTTCCGTTGCCTTCCTGGCAGTCTTCGAGATCCCGCAACGACCTCATTTCATTGCCTAGCTGGCAATGTGAAATTCCTTGGCTGTCCTCCTGACAGTCTCTGAGATCCTGCAGTGATCTCGGTTCGTTGCCCACATGGAAAACTGGAATTTCTTCTCTGCCCTCCTGGCAGTGCTTGAGATCCTCAGCTGATCCCAATTCATTTTCTTCATCAAAACCATCGAGACTTCTCCCAGTCTCGGGTTTGCATACATAAATCATCTTTTCCTCTGTGGCCTTGAGGTTTTCAGCATACCTCAACCACTTTCTCAACAACCTACGCTGTCTCCTGACCATCAATTTCTTGACTGGCCATTTCACTTTTTCCTTCTTCATGGGCCACTCATACATCCATCTCAGCTTCTTATCATGCCGCAACTTTAATTCGAGCTCATCTATCCTCGCGTTCAGCTGCATCTTCAACGCAATCCATTTCATCTCCGCTCTTATATCAACGAGCTCTCTATTCATCCCTGCAAGCTTTTCTACCTTGCTTTTCTTCCCAACATTCCTATGGCCTTCAGTAACCATGGTGCTGTCTCTGTCTGCTTTCCTAGCAAACCTGCTACTGTCACTCCACACTAAGAGTTCTACCAGATTCATCCTGTAGTCCTGCCGACTGTCTACTTGATTGTTGCCTACCTGTAAACAATCCTTACAGAGTCCTCAACAACTCTGTCTTCTTTCACCTGAAATATACAGATGAATTTCCTGCTCTGATACCACTTGATGGAGCGACGCTCCTTCATACCCCTCAGGGTCTCTGCGCCTGACCTCCCGGTCTTAAGGATCACTCAAATTCCTTCTGAGCCGAAGCGGCTCCTTGGATCCCCAATGGAATCTATGTCAAAAACCGATCCACAGGTCCTTTTCTTCACCCACACGGACCTCTGCACTTAACCGTGGTCTTCCCCTGATCTTAATTTCAGGTTTCTAGGTTTTGCGTTCCCCATCGTTAAGAGTTCTTGTACTCTTGGATCCCCGATCTCCGATGATCTCTCTTCCGGCCTTAGCCCCGCCTGGCTATGCCCTCTGGTCCATATGACTGCTCTCCATAAGATCGCAGCCTTATATCCTCTTATTGGGGTTTTGGGCTTCAAAATCCCGATGAGCTCTTGTTCCCGCTAGCCCTCCAGGCTAAGCTCGTGGTCCATGTGACCTCTATCTCACAAGACTGCAACTTCCGCTAGTCCCCTAGGCTAGACCTTTGGGTCCATACGACCTCCCCCTATATGACCGCAGCCATACCTCCTCGTCGGGGTTTCCGACTTTCCAATGTCCAAATACAATCATCCTCAGGATTCACGATCCCTCGAATCCCGACACGCTCTTCACGCGTTAGCCCTCTTGGCTAGACTCTGGCCCATATGACCGATATCCCCGTGACCTCAGTCTTGTCCCTCGTTGAGGTTTCGGGGTTTTTAATGCCAAAATGCATTGGCCCACGATATTGCCGATTCTCCAAATCTCGACTCTCCGCTATGCTGACAGTTGGCCCCCACACAACGAAGCTTTCCTCCTTATCCACTACGCTGACAGTTGGCCCACAATGGCTCCTTCCTCTTTTCGGTGTTTCAGGATTTCCAATGCCGAAACTCTCATGTCCCCTGGACTCGCGATCCTCCGATTCCCGATACGCTTGGCCTTAGCCCTTCCTGGCTATGCTCTGGTCCACGCGACCACCTTTCATATGACCGCAGACATATACTCCTGTCGGGGTTTCGGGGTTTCCAATGTCGAAACGCGTATGTCCACGGTGCTCGCGAAATGCCGATCCCCGATTTGCCGATGAACGACCTCCTGTCGATCTTCCCCTGGTGTCTCTTATTGTTGCCACGCATCCTTCTCTGATGGACGACTCAGATTAACTCTCAGGGTTTCGAGACTTCTGATGTCCCGACTCTTTCGACCTCAGGAACTTCGATTTCCCGATAGCCAATATACCGACTCTCTTCAGATTTCTGACACCTGTCTCCCCAAACCGATGGCTCAGACTTGTGTTGGGGTTTTCAAAGTGGACTTACCCAATATCCTGTCCACGGGAATGTCGATATCCCGACTCCCGATGCCTCGATCTCCGCCACGTGTCTCCACTAACGGAGGGTCCAGATCTCCCCGATATTTCGAGACTTGAAGTGTCTCGATTTTCTCCACTTCGAGAATCCCGATTTCCCGATGAATGCTATCCTGATGGCTATGCCCTTGTCGGGATTTTTTCGCCTCCTGTCCACGAAGTTAAACCTCATGCAACTCCTATCCAATCTGATCGCTGACGGGAAATTTTCTCCAGATCTGACGACTCAGATCATTTCTCCCGTGCGCTTCTCCTGTGCGCCTTCCTGGACGTGAAAACCGACGGTCTAGATCTCCTTCTTCAGCCGATCTGACGGCTACTGTGCTCTCTCCTGAGCTTTGCGCACTTTCTTCCCAACCCTTGGGAGAAATTTCAAAATTCCAAAGGCCTCAACCTTTGTCTGTTTGCTCCTGCGAGCTCTCGACTTCGAGTTCGCCTCCGCATATGAAAACGTTGTTCCTCTTGAACTTTGATCCCTTCGAATCCTCGAAGGATTCTTCAACTCCTTCCCTCTGCAGATTCTTCTCATGAACCCGCTGGTGCTATCTTTTTTGAGATTCTACAAACGCTCAGACCCCTTGAGGGATTTTGGCTTCCTCCTTCTCCCACAGATGGAGAATAAAATGCCTTTCGGCCTATTCTTCACTCTAGAAACTCCTTGCTGAGTCTTTTTGGGTGTTCAACAACCCTGAGAAGGTTCCCTCAGTGGACCCTTCCTCTCTTCTAGAACTCAAAGAGATCTTTTCTTCTCCCTGTGCCTATCTGCACAATGACTCAAATGCCCACCTGGTAGAGTGTCTTTTCTCACAGAATGTTCAACAGTTCTGTCCTCTTGTGCACCTATGCACCCGCTCAATGCCCACCTGGCAGAGCTCTCAAAATCCTTAGTGATTCTATCTTCTGTCTGAACTCACAAAAGAGTTCCTCCCACTACACCTTGTGCCTGTGCTCAATGCCCACTTGGCAGAGCCTTTACAAAATCCACAACAAAATTCTGTCTGCAACTGTGTCTCTCATACACCATACACAACCTTGCCTCCAAGGTGTTCAACAACCTTGAGGTCTTCTTCCTCTAAGTTGTTGATTCCATTTCCTGTGCTGCAGCACGTCTTTGTCTGAACCCGCAGTGTTCAGAAGTGCAACCTCCATGCACGACTATCAGAACCCGCAACGTTCTGTCACACCCTCCTGGTGTGAACCCTCAAAGACTTTCAACCCTGGAAATCAAGAACTCCTGCAAATGGACACCTACAACATACATCTACAACATACAAAGGAACACACACAGACATCCACATAACACATAATTCATGCAGGAAAAACTGCTCTGTTTATATTAAATGGAAAATGCCTCTAATTACAAGGTGTTCTCGAGCTCTCTCTAGCTCTACTCTTACAACCATTACCACTTCCACTACTACAAAATGAGATATGAAAATCTCTTTTACCTGAGGGGGCTCTTCGAGCACTTCCCTCCAGATTCACCTACCGTATTCAATTACATTTAATGGGTTGTCTAGTCCAGAATCGGATCTAGATCTCAGCCATTACACACATTAAAGGTCGATCTTATCTACAGCCTGCACAAAGGCACGACTTCCTGGCTCAACAACCTAAGCATTTAGATTACATTGAATTCAAATTTAGATGAGGTTGTGCCTCTCTTTTTTCGTGCGATTTGAATTCGCTGGCGTGGCTGACGTGGAGAGATGCTCCTGCATCACCTAACAAACCTCTTCTCAGTCAGAAACATTGGACAAGTAGCTCAGTCTGAAGAATGAGCTCTGTGACATGACCATGAATGATGATGACAGCATAACATCATACTTTGTGAGAATTTCTCAGTTAAGAGATCAACTACAAGCTATTGAAGAAATCATCTCAGAGAAGGAGTTGGTAAACATAGTACTCAATGGTCTTCCCAAGACGTGGGATGCATTTTCTGCAAGCATGAACACAAGAAAGGAGTATCTGATATTTGAAGAACTTTGGACTTGCTATGCTCAAGAAGAATCAAGGAGCAGTGCAAAAGAGAAACCCCAAAAGAAGTACGATGATCAAGCCTTCACAACAAGATTCAAGAACTTCAGGAACAAAGGGAAGTTTGGTTCAAGGAGGAAGCCAAATCAAGAGAAAGACATTTCAGAAGTACAATGCTTCAACTGCTGAAAGTATGGTCACTACACGAATCATTGTCCCGAGCTAAAGAAAAGGAAGGAGAAACACGAAGCATCAATTGCCGAAGAAAAGGAACCTACAAAGAAGACTAAGCAAGATGGAAGAGACTTCTTCTTCTAAAGG
>JZKD02S1961665.1:51555-65500 GCA_000966675.3 Picea glauca
AAATGGATCAACTTTGCAACACATTAATTAAAGGATTAATCATTTAAGATACAAATAAACAGTAGCATAACCAATGAACATAAGCACATAAACACATCAACTGATAAAGGAGTTCACCCCTCTCTTGGGCTACATCTCCTGGTCCAGCTTCCAATGGATCATTATTATTAATTGTTGAAAGTTCTCAAAAACGTGCTTTACAATGCTCAAAATGACCAACAAACTGCTCCAATGGCTTCAGAGCATCCAAAAACCCCTAGCTGGGCTTTTTTGGCACCTTGTTTGGCCAAAAAATGAAGAATTTAGGCGTCTTGGAAGTCTCCTCTTCAAGCTTGTTGTCTCTGCATCTACAAAACGCACCCTTGTTTTATGAACCTAGCACACACGCTTATTTAAGCGCAAAAACCTGGCACCGGGCACAACCGCGCCAATGGTGCGAACTGTAGGACGGTTATGGGCGCGCCAGCCCCTAACCGCCTAGCTCTTGGGCACATGAGGGTCATCCATACGACCTCGAGCTAACAAAAGAACCCAACCGTTTGCAAACCCCCGTGCTCTTGGTTGTGGTCACATGGCGTAACACAAAGGACCACGGGCCACATATTTAAAACCCCGCGCGCGTGCCAACGGTGGGTATGGACATATGTAATATGAGTGTGACCGGGGGCTAGGGCTCCATTCATAACAAAAAACTCCTGCGCGATATGGTATGGTTACATGTAATAAACAATACGACCACGGGTCGGGGCTAAGCCCCGGCCCGACCCCCCGCCAAATGCAACATAAACCAAACTTTAATATATATCAATTCATATATACAACAAGGAACAAATGGTGGTACGTTGGTCGGGCGAACTTTGTGAAGGATTTACATGGTGGGGAGGTCCGGGGTTCGACCCCCATGGGCCCCATAAAGTTTAAATAACAAATCAATAGCCAATAAAGGGGTGCCACGTGGCAGCCCATGACTGGGCCACGTGGCACCTTACCATTGACCAAAAATATGCCACATGTCGCATTCCAATTCGACCACATCTGCCAATACAAAAATTCTATGTCATCACATGCCACATCAGCATATGGTCGTACGGCCCTGCCACGTCAGCTTGTACGGACTGTACAGTCAACGTCCCTTTTTTTACTGTTTGACGATTTTAACAGATCGCGACATCTCTTGCTCCCGACGTCCGTTTGAGACGAAACGAGATGCGTTGGGTTCACAACGATGAGGCCTACGCTCTCATTCGATTTGAAGCGATTCCGAGCACTTTGAATTTTTGAGCAAAATTTGATCCCCTGATCATGGATCAACCAATTTACAACGAATGTTATATTTCTTAGGTCAATACAAAATTCGCATCCTCTAACTACAAAATCCATACAAAACAATAATTGTTTTTCACGCTCATATTTCTTCATGTTGGCTTGCAATTAATTGTGGGTTAATATTACAATGTAATATGGTAATCCCATATTACATTGTAATATGGTAAGGCCATATTACAATGTAATATGGTAATCCCATATTACATTGTAATATGGCATTACCATATTACAATGTAATATGGCATTACCATATTGTAATATGGCATTACCATATTACAATGTAATATGGCATTACCATATTGTAATATGGTAATGCCATATGATAGTGTAATATGGTAATGCCATATTACATTGTAATATGGTAATGCCATATCTCATGTAATTTTTTTTTTTAAACTTAATGCCATCATCGCAATATCGACGATAGTTCGTTGGCAAAAAATTGCATTTTGACCACCGTGGCAATAGCGACGAACTTTCGTCGCAAGTTGCCAGAGGTTTTCATCGCACATACAACATCTTCATCGTAACTTTGGTCTTGATGAATCAATGCTTTCACTATTGCTATGGGTATTCATCACAAGTTTCCACGGTTTTTCATCGCACATACAACATCTGCGTCATAATTTTTTGACTTGTCATAAATTTTCGTCGCAATTGCGACAAAATTTCATCGTAATTGCCATGGTTGTTCATTGTACTTGCGATGAGGTTTCGTCGCAATTGCAATGATGCAAAGGGTTAACCGAACTTGAAGGTGGTGACACATGGAGAGATAATTTCGTCGATGTTTCCACGCACACCTGTATTTTCGATAGAGCGACAAAATTATTCCGACGAAAAAAAAACTCGACTTTCGTGGAAATTGTGACGGATAAGTGTGGCAATATCAATGAAAAACCATCGCAAATTTGATCATATGTACTAGTGAAATGTGATTCATTTTTTTTTATAAACGTTTTATCTATGCACAAGATACCGATTCAATATGTAATTAGCTAACGAATATCACGTTGTATTCAGTTCTCTCAGTATATGTCTATATTGTATAAATTCAAATGATCTTTCGAGATGACGAACTCTTAGGTGGAGACGTAATAAGACAGGGTTTCGAATGGCGTAATCTCGATTAAGTTGACAGACCATGAGTTGAGAGTCTAGGTTAATAATCAGATGATTTATACTTAGAGAGGAAGCTTCAGTTAAGAGTCTGATGACAACATGATATTCTTCCATGTTATTGGTTGTTGATCAGAGGAAAATTCCTCTTGAACTCACCAACTCACCAGAGTGGTAAATGACCTAAGATGCAGAAGCAATGGTCAAGGTATGTTGACTAGCAGCATCCACAAACCCAACAAATATGGGAAAGGGAGATGTCATATGTGCATGCAATCACAAGACAAAGTATAAGCAACTAAGACAAAACTCGTGCACAAAAGAGAAAAGACACACCAAATCAAAATTATATAGTACAATAGTGTACAAAACACACATGCCAGATGTTCTATGCATAGTACTTCTTGAGGTAAATCCAATTTCAGGGCTCACGGAGATATATTCCATCGTATTCGACTAACTCATAGGCGCTTCTATGTAATACATCTTTTATGATATAAGGTCTATGCCACAAAGGTTCTAACTTTCCTATCCCCAACTTATTTTGAGCTTGGTCATAATCTATGACCAAGTATCCTTCTGCAAAAGCATGAGGTTGAATGGATTTGTCATATTGACTCTTCATTCATTTTTTATATGTCTCATTAATGAGAGTAGCATCACGACACGTTTTGTCCAACTTGGTTAAATACAAGAAACCTTCTTCTTCAGCAGAGGTGTGAGGCAGGATTTCCACGGTGAGTTTCAATGAAGGGATCTCACACTCGATTGGTAAAACCGCTTCTATGACATATACCAAATGGAAAGGAGTGAATCCAGTTGCAGTTTTCACTGAAGTGTGGTAGGTGTAGATCGTGGATAAAAGTTGCAGGTTCCAAGAGGTTTTTTTTGTCCTCAGCATGCGTTGGAGAATGGTCTTTAGGACTTTTTTGATAGCTTCAACATGTATGTTTTCTTAATTATAGTAGGGGGATGAGTTTTCATGGCAAAAACCCAACTTGACGTGCAACTCACTCATCATCTGATTCTGGAAATGTGAGCCATGATCGATGAAAATATCTTGGGGGACACCAAAGCGAGTGATGATGTGGTTAAAAACAAAGAGTGTTGCAGTACGACCATCATTAATAAATGTAGGCATAGCCTCAATGCATTTAGTGAAATAATCAACAACAATGATGATATAACCGTGCCCCCCGACTGAGGTAGGATTACATTGCATAAAATCAATGCCCCATTTTGCAAAGGGGCCGACAAAAAAAATGTGATGCAACGAAGTAGGGTGGGTACGTGCCCTTTTCTGAAAAAATTGATAGGGTGGGCATCATTTGACGGCCTTGATACATTCTTTGAAGATAGAGGGACAAAAATAGCTGGCACATAATATTTTCTGGGCTGTAGCCATCCCAGAAAGATGACCGCCACAATCTCCAAGGTTACAATCATTAAAAACACATTCAGCCTCATCGTCGATTAAACAACGTCATAGGATAGTATCAATACCACGACGATACAAAGTGTCATCGATGATAAGGTAGTGTTTGGAATGGTGGAGGATACGACAACATTCGTCATGTGAAATTTCTATCTAGAAACATTGGGTTTGGAGATAGAGAATAATATCTCCATACAAAGGGTCATATGTGCTAATGAGGAATAGGGATTTGTCAGGAAGAGAATCACTGAGCTCAGTATCCTCATTAGTATAGGGAAGATCTCATATTAGTTCCGCAAAACCAATAATTTTTTATCTTTTTATTTGGCAAACTCGAGATCGAATTCCTGAAGAATAATGATCTATTTGGAATATTTTCTCTCGAGGAATTGACTTGTTAAGATATGGTACAAGGGGTTCGAGTCTGCAATGACCGTGGTAGTATGTAACAAGATGTAATGACAAAATCTCTGGACGAAAATAACTACAGCCAGATCCAACTTTTCAACATGTGAATATCGGAGCTTGGGACAAGATATACTCTTACTCAGATAGTATATCACATGTTCATCATCGTTAGGATCCTCTTGAACTAACACTATACCAATAGTGGAAGTAGAGGCAGCCAAATAAAGGATATAGTCTCGTGCATAATATGGGGAGTGCAAGAGAGGGGTGTGTGTTAAGGCATGCTTAAGGGAATCGAAAGAGTGTTGAGAAGTGTCATCATATATGAAAAGAGTGTCTTTCTACAACAATATCATAAATCCTTTAGTGAGTTCGGTATAATTACAGATGAAACAACGGATAAAGTTTTCCTTCCCTTTCAAACTTTGTATTTGGGTTAGATATTTTGGAGGGAGTCAAATGAGAATAGCTTTTACTTTTAAGGGATGCCTAATCCCATATTTGGAGATGAGGAATCGACCTGATTCAACAATGAAGATTCATTTGTGAGGGTTCAAACGAACATGGTAAAACCAACATCAAAAAAATATGGCCCGTAAGTGACCAATATGGTCTTGTTGATGAGACGAATGAGTGGGTAAATCATCAAGGTAAGGTTCCACAATATGTTTGATATCATGGAAAGCATATGACATGGCCCGCTAGAAGGTAGATCCAACATTTTGAAGACCAAAAGGTAGCTTCCGATAATCGAACGTCTCCCAAGGGCAGATGAAGGTTGTCTTATGATGATCAACAGGTAGAATATTGATCTATTTATACCATGAGAAACCATCCATGAAGGAAAAAATAACGTTGTCAATGCAATTACCGATGATTTGGTTGATAAAGGGTGTAGGGTAATTTTATTTGGGACAAGCCTTATCGAGATCCCTATAATCGACAAAAAAAACTAGAATGATGTTAGAAACCCATTCTGTCAAGGGGACATGATAAATAAAACCAGACTTCAACAATTTTTCAACTTTTGCCTTTATAGCTGCGGTTTTCTTAGGATGAACCGGGCGAAGTTTTTGTCGTACTGGTTTTGTTAATGTTTAATCCATTATTATAGTTCTTTTCATTTCAATAGATAATAGCAACATAAGACAAGATCACTGAGAAATACACAATCACAAGAGACACAACATCTATCCTGGGAAACCCTCTAGGGGAAGAAAACCCAACAAAACTTCCTTATTATAGATAGCCAATACAATGCCAAGAGATAACTTAATCTAATACAGAAGATCCTCTCCCAAAGATGCGCCACTCTCTCTCTCTTTATTCTCCAATAGAATATCTGAAACTTGTCTCTCAATGAGAGAGTGAGGTGTATCTAAGTGAGGCGCTAGCCTCCTTATTTATACTAATCTGGAACATGTGAAGTGTCTCTTCATTGGCAGGGTCGACTTCTTAATATGGGTGGTTATAACCACTTTTATTATATTCTGGGGCCGAATTCTTCTTTTTCCTATTAAAATTATATTATGACCAATCCACAAAAAGGGATTTGGTCCTTTTACAATAGCCAACATGATCAATCCACAATGGGGATTGATCCAATGAATAATATATCAAATAATAATAAGAATACACTTTGCAGTTACATTATTTCAACACTCCCCCTTAACAAGAAGGGTATTCTTCAACAGCATCAAGTGAGAGAGAGAGAGAGGACAACATCATCAACAACATCAAGTGGGTGAGAGGACAACATCATCAATATCATCTTGGAACACTGACTGACGTATCTATAAATCATCAAAAATTTTCTTCATCAGCAACATCATCATTCTAAAAGGAATTCAATCATCATCTGCATCAATATGTATTAGTATAAAACTAATACATCATCATCATCATAGCATGAGGTTGACTCATCATAATACAAGATTGGATTTACATCACAGCTGTCAAGATGGAAGCTCAGTACTTGTCTTGCTTTACGTCACAACAATCAAACTGGAAGCAAGATACTAGACTGGTTTTATGTCACAACTTCTCAAGTTGGAAGCACAGTACTAGTCTCATATCAACGTCTCGCTTTACGTCATAACACTTAAGCTGGAAGAAAGAAACTAGATTGGCTTTACATCACAACTATCAGGCTGAAAGCACAATACTAGTCTCATCACATTGTCTTGCTTTACGTCACAGCCATCAGGTTGGAAGAAAGATACTAGACTGGCTTTACGTCACAACTGTCAAGCCGGAAGCATTGTACTAGTCTCATCTCATTTTCTTTCTTTATGTCACAGCAATAAATATGGAAGCAAGATACTCATCCTGCTTTACGTCACAACAATCAAGCTGGAATTAGGATACTAGACTAGCTTTACGTCGCAGCTGTCAAGCCGGAAGCACAGTTCTAGTCTCATCACATTGTCTTTCTTTACGTCACAACAATAAATATGGAAGCAAGATATTTCTTGTCACAACAACTACTCCCCCTTTCGAGGAAGGTCCTTTCAGACTATACCAATCTTATCTTGAAAGTGCTCAAACTTTACATGAGATAGAGGCTTGGTCAACACATCAACAACCTGTTCATTCATGCTAACATACTGGATCTTTATGGCTCCTCTCTACACCATGTCACGGATGTAATGATATCAGATCTCTATGTGCTTCGATCTATCATGGAATGCAATATTCTCTGTCATCTTTATGCAACTCTGGTTGTCACATAGGATCGTGGTTGCTTTCATCTCTAGGTCAAATAGATTGGTCAACAACTTTCGAATCCATATAGCTTCGCAGCTGGTAGAACATGAAACAATGTATTATGCTTCTGATGTGCTGAGAGAAATGATGAATTGATTTCTACTCTACCATGAGATCATGGATGATCCCAAGCTGAAACAACATCCTGAAGTGCTTTTCCTGTCAGAAACACTTCCTGCCCAATCTGCATCAGTGTATCCACTCAATGTGAAATCATGATCTCCATCATAGCTGAGACCACAATCTANGAAATACACAATCACAAGAGACACAACATTTATCCTGGGAAACCCTCTAGGGGAAGAAAACCCAACAAAACTTCCTTATTATAGATAGCCAATACAATTCCAAGAGATAACTTAATCTAATACAGAAGATCCTCTCCCAAATATGCGCCACTCTCTCTCTTTATTCTCCAATAGAAGATCTGAAACTTGTCTCTCAATGAGCGAGTGAGGTGTATCTAAGTGAGGCGCTAGCCTCCTTATTTATACTAATCTGGAACGTGTGAAGTGTCTCTTCATTGGCAGGGCCGACTTCTTAATCTGGGTGGTTATAACCACTTTTATTATATTCTGGGGCCGAATTCTTCTTTTTCCTATTAAAAATATATTATGACCAATCCACAAAAAGGGATTTGGTCCTTTTACAATAGCCAACATGATCAATCCACAATGGGGATTGATCCAATGAATAATATATCAAATAATAATAAGAATACACTTTGCAGTTACATTATTTCAACACTCCCCCTTAACAAGAAGGGTATTCTTCAACAGCATCAAGTGAGAGAGAGAGATAGAGGACAACATCATCAACAACATCAAGTGGGTGAGAGGACAACATCATCAATATCATCTTGGAACACTGACTGACGTATCTATAAATCATCAAAAATTTTCTTCATCAACAACATCATCATTCTAAAAGGAATTCAATCATCATCTGCATCAATATGTATTAGTATAAAACTAATACATCATCATCATCATAGCACGAGGTTGACTCATCATAATACAAGACTGGATTTACATCACAGCTGTCAAGATGGAAGCTCAGTACTTTTCTTGCTTTACGTCACAACAATCAAACTGGAAGCAAGATACTAGACTGGTTTTATGTCACAACTTCTCAAGTTGGAAGCACAGTACTAGTCTCATATCAACGTCTTGCTTTACGTCATAACACTTAAGCTGGAAGCAAGAAACTAGATTGGCTTTACATCACAACTATCAAGCTGAAAGCACAGTACTAGTCTCATCACATTATCTTGCTTTACGTCACAGCCATCAGGTTGGAAGAAAGATACTAGACTGGCTTTACGTCACAACTGTCAAGCCGGAAGCATTGTACTAGTCTCATCTCATTGTCTTTCTTTATGTCACAGCAATAAATATGGAAGCAAGATACTCATCCTTCTTTACGTCACAACAATCAAGCTGGAAGTAGGATACTAGACTAGCTTTACGTCGCAGTTGTCAAGCCGGAAGCACATTTCTAGTCTCATCACATTGTCTTTCTTTACGTCACAACAATAAATCTGGAAGCAAGAGATGTCTTGTCACAACAACTACTCCCCCTTTCGAGGAAGGTCCTTTCAGACTATACCAAGCTTATCTTGAAAGTGCTCAAACTTTACATGAGATAGAGGCTTGGTCAACACATCAACAACCTGTTCATCCATGCTAACATACTGGATCTTTATGGCTCCTCTCTACACCATGTCACGGATGTAATGATATCAGATCTCTATGTGCTTCGATCTATCATGGAATGCAATATTCTCTGTCATCTTTATGCAACTCTGGTTGTCACATAGGATCGTGGTTGCTTTCATCTCTAGGTCAAATAGATTGGTCAGCAACTTTCGAATCCATATAGCTTCGCAGCTGGTAGAACATGAAACAATGTATTATGCTTCTGATGTGCTGAGAGAAATGATGAATTAATTTCTACTCTACCATGAGATCATGGATGATCCCAAGCTGAAACGACATCCTGAAGTGATTTTCCTGTCAGAAACACTTCCTGCCCAATCTCCATCAGTGTATCCACTCAATGTGAAATCATGATCTCCATCATAGCTGAGACCACAATCTATTGTACCCTTAAGGTACCTCATCACATGTTTTGCAACCACAAGGTGAACATGTCTGGGTTCTANTTCTCCAGTTAAGAATAAGTCATCCACATATAATAGTAATATCACTGGCTCATCGTTCATAACCTTGAAGTAGAGGTTAGAATATTCTTTACTCTTGGTAAAGCCCAAGCTCATCAGGAAACTGTCTATCTAACCATACCAAGCTCTAGGAGCTTGCTTCAATCCGTACAATTCTTTCTTCAACCTGCAGACATGAGACTTCTTGTCTTCAACTTCAAATCCTTGAGGTTGGTCTATATACACTTCCTCTTTGATGACACCATTTAGGAAAGTTGTCTTTACATCCATCTGGTGCAACTTCCACTTCATCTTAGCTGCAATGGCTATGATGGTTCTGATTGAAGTGTATCTGGCTAAAGGAGCGAATATATATTTATAGTCAATACCTTCTTTTTGAGAAAAATCCCCGAGCAACGAATCTTGATTTATACTTTGCAATACTTTTGTCAGCAACATGTTTTATTTTGAAGATCCATTTGGAGGACACCACATATTTACTCTTCGATCTGGGAACTATTTCCCATACATCATTCTTTATTATTCATTGGTATTCCTCTATCATGACATCTTCCCATTCTTTCATTTGAATGTCTTCTTCAAAGCAGGTAGGCTCCTTCTCTAGGAGGTCACACATCAAATCCATATAACTGGAGAATGGCTTTGGTATTTTCACCTATCTCATGGTTCCTTGGGGAACACCATACTTCTCTCCATATTGAATGAGCTCTCTAGCCCAAGATGGATTTATTTTATGGAGGATCGTCATTTGAGGCGGTTCTTGAAATTCTACTATGTCATTATCTTCTGGAATTTCCTCATCAGGGGAAACTACGTCTTCCCTCACTGGTTCTACAGCTCTGGGAACCTCCCTCACTGATTCTCCAGTTCTAGGGATTACGGGTTCTTCACGTACTTCTGCAAGCTGACATATTCTCTATTTCTTGAGTTTTTCATATTCATCAAAGGTCACATCTCTGTTGATCTCAATGTGGCAGTGACCTGGTATGTAAATTCTGAAGGCCTTGGATACCTCACAGTATCCCACAAATATTCCCTTCTTTCTTGAAGGTTTCAGCTTGTTTCTCTTCTCTTTCAGAATATGTATAAAAACTGGGAAGCCAAATATTTTGAGATGGCTTACCTCTGGATTCTTTCCAGTGAACATCTCTTCAGGGGTCTTGAACCCAAGTGCACTATCGTATAATTGGTTTTGCACATAAGCGGATGTCATTGATACTTTTTCCCATAAGCACATTGGAAGATATTGATCATGGATCATAGTCTTCACAACTTCCATTATCGTTCTATTCTTTCGTCCAGCTACACCGTTTTGTTGAAGATTACAGGGAGTTGTGAGTTCCCTCTTGATCCCAACATCTTTGCAAAAACTCACGAACTCTTTTGAGGTATATTCTCCTCCATTATCTGACCTGAGTATCTTGATATTTCTTTCGGAAAGGTTCTCTATCAAGGCTTTGAATTCCTTGAGCTTGTTGAACACTTCATCTTTAGATTTCAAAAAATACACCCATGTCTTATGAGAATAATAATCAATAAATGATACATAGTATACATACCCACTAATGGAGGACGATGTCATTGGGCCACATACATATGAATGAATGAGCTCTAGGACTCATTATTCTTTGATGTCTCTCTTCGGAAAAGGGTTCTTGATGTGCTTTCCTTGCGCACATCCATTGCATGCACCTTCATGGTCAATTTTGAGTTCTAGTAGACCTGTGACAACTTTTCATATGTATGGTAGCGCCTTGTAATTGATGTGAGATAATATTATATGCCAAATTTCACATGAGTTTTCAATGGCGTGGGTCATAGCAGCCTTTGAGTGACCCTTTAGCTTCTACAAGTCATTTTCTTCTCTTCCAATGATGATTGCTTCATTCAGGGTTTCTCCTTTAGCCCACTTGAGGACTTATCCATCTATAAAGGCAACTCTGAAGCCTTTCTTTTCTAAAGAAGAAATGGAGAGTAGGTTCTTTGTCAAACTTGKTACAAAGAGTACGTCCTTCATCTTTATTGAGTTCCCTGAATTTAGCTTGTATCTTGATTCTCTCACTCCCTTGATGGGATATTGGTAATCATCTCCAAGTGTCACTTTCTGAGAAAACTTCGTTTCTGAAATACAAGAGAGAATGTCTCTCTAACCTGTCATGTTATTGGAGGCACCACTATCAATGAGCCATGTGTCCTCTCCAAGTATTACCGATCCTGAGAGGGCCGAGATTAAGACATAGTATTTGATCTTCTCTCTTATCATCTTTGCAGGTGGCTCCTCATATTCAACTGCATGGGCATCGTGCCTCTTATGTTTCCTCTTGTATTCTTCTCATCTGGGTAGAAAAAATTTCACAATGTGTCCCATCTTGTCACAATGATAGCATTGTACATATGAGTAATCTCTTTCCATTCGTTGTCCTCTCTTTTGAAATCTCTTTAGATGAGATTCATCATTATTGAATTTGTTTGGAAATTGAGGCTCTTTATGAGTCTCCTTCTGGAAGTAGGGTTTCTTCCTTCCTCTTTTGGTGTGAGTATCTAGGTCTTGATCATCATCTCTTGCTAGTAGTGCTTCACAATTAGCTACTCTTGTTTCTTCTTGAATGCATTCTTCCCATAAACGGTCAAACTTCAATTTCTTCATTCTGGCACAAATCGTTTGGATGAATGCATCCCAAGGTCTTGTGAGACCATTAAGAGTTATCATTATGAGCTCGTCTTCATCTATGGTGTCTCCAATTGCTTCTAACTGTTCTTTAAATTCTAATATTCTGGAGAAATATTCTTGGATTGTTTCTCCTTTCTTCATCCTCGTATTCTTCAGTTGAGTTCTTAGATTCATTTTCCGGTTTATGTTCTTTCCTTCGTATAGTCTGCTTAGGGAATCAAACATTTCTTTCGAAATATTCTTTGATGACACGTAAGTAATCAAGTGGCCTTTGATTGATTCTGCAATGATTCTTTTGGCCCTGGTCGTGTCCTTTATATGCTTGGCTTTTTCTGCAGCATCGTCGGGTTCTGGTTCTTCTTCTTTGACGAATCTTGCTAGGTCATTCTCTTCAAGGATCAGGTTGATCCTATACTTCCAGGCATAGAAGTTTTCCATGCCTTCCAGTTTGTCAACAAGCTTCGTGCTTGCAGACATATTTTACCTGGAGCTAGGAAAATGACCAAAAAATGAAAATTCTCAAAATCAAATTCTAAACTTACTAGGAGATGCGCTTGGCTGAGGCGAGTAGCCTAGTGTGCTTGGATATAAGAAAATCCAACTTTTACCCCTCCAAACTTGATCTTCAGATTTTTGGACTGGTGCTTCTAGTTTTCTGGTACCTCTGGTACTCTGGAACTTCTCGTACTTCTAGTTCTTTGGTTTTCTGGTACTTCTGGTACTTTGTGAAACTGGGGTTTCACTTTCCCGGAGATCGAGCCACTGAAAAAGTGTGCTGAGAGTGCCAAAGTAATCCTTGCGGGAGGGCACACTTTTCTAGATGGTTTTAGGGTTTAAAAGCTTCACCATCAAAAAGCCCTAATTTGCATGTACAACAACAATGACGTTTTTCACTCTTGTGAAAGATGATTTCTTCAACATGACTCTAATACCATGTTAATGTTTAAGCCATTATTATAGTTTTTTGTATTTCAATAGATAATAGAAACATAAGACAAGATCACTAAGAAATACACAATCATAAGAGACACAACATTTATCCTGGGAAACCCTCAAGGGGAAGAAAACCCAGCAAAACGTCCTTATTATAGATAGCCAATACAATGTCAAGAATAACTTAAGCTAATACAGAATTTCCTCTCCCAAATATGCACCACTTTCTCTCTTTCTTCTCTAATAGCAGCTCTGAAACTTGTCTCTCAGTGAGCAAGTGAGGTGTATCTAAGTTAGGCGCTAGCCTCCTTATTTATACTAATCTGGCATGTGTGAAGTGTCTCTTCACTGGCAGGGCCGACTTCTTAATCTGGGTGGTTATAACAACCTTTATTATATTCCAGGGCCTCTGGGTGGTTATAACTTCTTCTTTTTCCTATTACAATTATTTTATGACCAATCTGCAAAAGGGGATTTGGTCCTTTTACAATAACCGACATGATCAATCCACAATGGGGATTGATACAATGAATAATATATCAAATAATAATAATAATACACTTTGCAGTTACATTATTTCAACAGGTTTAACACCTGGGTAAGTTGTTATATCATGCACAATGATCGATGGATCGATCCCTGGCATTTATTCATAACTCCAAGCGAATATGTCGCAAAATTCTTTGATCAAAGCAGTATAATCATCCACTTCCTTGGGAAAACAATTGGCACCGAGATGAACATTTTCCACGATACCTTATTTAATCGAGATGTTGATAGATATCGTAGAAGTGATGTTGCCCAAATTCCCCTCGGAAGTAGTGTCATGGGTAAGTATGGGAGATTGGGGAGAATCAACAACACCGTCAAGAAAGATAGAGTGTATATCTTTCTTAATTTCATCTAAACTAGGAAGAAAAGATGAGAGATGATGGTTATCATACCAACGTGCTTCTTCGATACCAAGCATTTTCATAATGGATTCGTCTGATGGAAAAATCTAAAGGATGTAATCGAAAGTAGAGGATATGGAATCCAACCAGGATGGCAACGAGTAAGTGGTGGATGCCAATAGATGTTGGTCATCCGGTGAGGGAGAGGCGGG